>CAIGRK010021704.1:0-11479 GCA_903798315.1 Fraxinus greggii | reverse complement strand
TCAAAATATGGTGAAAAAGACCTTCGGCATACGAAAAGTGAAAGATAAGGTTATAAATGTCAAGAAATGAAAAGTAGGGACGGTATCCACAATACCCTCAAAAGGTAGGGACGTTTTATGCCAATTATCCAATTCTATTGATCAAAATTCAGGAACAAATACATCGGGCATATTCGAGCAAAACAAAGATCAAAAAATATACAAATGACAAAGATCTATCAACCCAACACTAGATACTCAAAATGAACCAAAATAAACAAAATATTATGATACAAAGAAAACATGACTTTGTATACATGTGTTTAAATACGTCTTATTGTGCTGACCTTATATAAATCGTGAACTCACCCTTCCATGTAAGTAATTATGACCTATTCTGAGTAGCTGTGTTCTTAAAGAATCATACATACGATTGAATTGAGGAATTTACATGGACACTCTGATTGAGAAGCAATTTCGACTTGGTCACCAGATTATGAAGAAACTTTTGTCTAAAAATGGAAGAAGCAAATGGTGCAAATTGGGAGGCTCAAATCGCGAAAGATATCAAATTGCAGATATATTGTCAAAATAGTGAATAACAAATGGTTAGTAAGGTGGATTGGTTACACGAAATATATGTGTTACATTCAAATTTCCAAAACCTTTCGTTGGGAGAGTAAGGGAGAAGCTCAAGATTTCATTTATCTCAATTTCTCATAGAGTTCTAGTATCTTGTCGAAGAGCAAAGGAATAATCTAATTTTTTCAGAGGAACAATTCTTCAGAAAGTTTGTGTGCTCACAACGTAAGCAAGTTCCAAGAGATGATAGAATCTACCAAAGGCATCTCGATAGCATTATATGGAGTAGAAATTGCTTTTATCTTTTGAAAACATGGTTTGCGAAAGTATCTTCTCTTACAATGGAAGCACAACCCACTTTTAGGTTGCTAATCTCAAACATAACTTGAGATTTGGTTTTCTTGGACTGGTCCAAAAGCTTATATATAAATGATGAATCGAAATTTAGCCTTCCAAATCCGCATAACCTACTTTAAGCCCCTGTTTGGGCTCTATTTTTCCAAATTATGATGAGCGGAATAGTAATTTTTTGGAGAATGTGTGATTAAAAAAGAAGATATTATTTTATCGAAAAATGTGTAGTTGATAAGATGAAATAAACAATTGAATTTTTATTTAACGGGGGTCAAACAGAAGCTTAGTACGTACTACTATTTAATTATGGATAAAGCTTAACCATATATATATATGGTTAAACTTCAACCAAATCCCAAGTGCATGAATTCTTTTCATTACTCTATTGTGAATTCATCAACATTCCACTAATCCAAAGAATGTCCACTTCTTGATGGAATATGAATAAGAATATATTCTATCTTATTTCTTTACGTTGGCGTAATAGAATATGTACTCTAATGAAAATACTAATCCTACCAAATATTCTCATCCAAAATCCATATCTTTTTTCAATCTAGGAGACAAGTGGAAATATACCCAGCATATTATTCATACAACTTATGTTAAATTATGAACAAATTATTATGTACCCAAATAGGAACAATAGTCAAAAGTGGAGCCGGAGGCCAACACGTATTGCATCACACATAATTAATTTAAATGGAGAATAAGTTCCATGACACTTAGAAAATATAAAGGTTTAGACCAAGTTTCCACAATAATCTAATTTTTTTTTTTTCAAATGAAATTTTAAGACTCGATATATTAATATTCAAAAAGCCGAAACGAGGAGTTGGATTCATATTTTCAAATGAGTCGTCATCTCACAAATATAAAAAAAAATATTAAGAGTTTGAGTTACTCTTCTTAATTAACGTCAGATAATACGTTTAAAAATTGTCAAAACACAACGCGTAATTATGTACACTCATAATAAAAGAAAAAAACTCGAACATTTTTTTCTTCCTCGTGTTATGTCATGATACGTGTGAGTTAGGTTAAACTATAAAGACAGCAACTAAATAATAGTAACATAAGAAATTCTCCCACAAAGTGGAAAAAAGAATGTTCACACTGTCAGCAGTTACATGGTATAATTGTCTCCCATAATTATTCCCATCTACACACTTTCCATTAGTATAAATAGCCCCTCAATGGCTCATAATCAATGTATTCAAAACTGTCTATCTTCAGCCTTTTATAAGGTAATTATAATCATGTTTTAACTTATTTTAGCCATCTCTGTGTATTTTATTATATTTCCAAAGTTTAATGCATAGATTTCATCTTGGCAATTGGCATATACTAAATTCCCTAGAAATCCAGGGTTAAAAAAAAAGGTGTATTCTAAGTCGAGTTCGATAATTTGTCGATTAGCTATTGAACAAAATTATCGAAACTCGGAAATATCATTAATTAAATATTAAGTATACTTTCTTAGATCTTATTTTTGTTTCCTTGATGTTGTACTGACTTTAGTTTAAAAGAAGAAGAAGATTTTGGTTTCCTTAACTGAAAATGGAAGCAGTTGGAAGTTCCAGTGGAGCCATGTATGAGTGCTTACTTTTTGGTATGTTATTCTTCTTTCTTTTATTATTCTAATTAAATTATAGTATTCGAAATAGTTCAAAAAATAAATAAACATAAACAAAACATTTAAGGGTTGAATATTAATGTAATATTGAGTTTGTTTTTTCTCTCAGATATGGATGATACATTGTACCCTTTGAGCTTAGGTATCAACCTGGCTTGTCGCAGGAATATAGAAGGTAACAACTCTTGTCAATGATTGTACCTAGTAATTTGATGGAACTTCTATGTTATTTTGTTGATTATCACGTTTTGTTTTTTAGAATTTATGTTGCACCACTTGCATATTGAAGAAAGTGAAGTCCCAAGAATGTGCTTGGACTTGTATAGAGAACATGGGACGACAATGGCTGGTCTTAAGGTAAGATTAACATCGTTTTCTACTTGTCATTATGGTTAAATAATTCACTATTTGGATAATCCAGACGCTAAGGAGTGTGCTTAGCACTAGTTTAAGTAGCAGCAACGATCGACCTAAATTTGTCTAATGAATTAAAATACATCTTTAATTCATTAGATAAGTCTAAGTGGATTCCACATTCACTTAAATTCGTGCTAAATATCATAGGTGCTAGATAGCATTATTCCATGCTAAGAGTAGTTCTGGCGTTAAATGTCACGAATGCTGGATAACATTATTCCATGCTAAGAGTAGTCTCGACTAAAGTATGATGGACGATCAAACAAAATTTTTGAAATTACGAATAAGTTTTAGAATTAATATTTTGGTATACACAAGTATCCTACAGAAATTTTTTGCAGAATATAGGCCACGGTGAATAGAATTTTCTTGCAATTGAAAATATGTGAAATAGAATTATAGGAACGAGATATTGACGAATGTAACCTGAGATGACAATTGAATCAAGTCCCTTAGACTTAAACTTCGAGTCCTTGTTAATTTTCTTTCACACAAAAAAATATTTTACCCAATTTAGTTTTTTATTAAAATTTTCTCCTCAAAGATTCAACTGTGAAGGTAAAAAATGACGTGAACCTAGCTAGTAACGACATGTGTGGTTCATGATTCTTTATAGGATAATGCCATTTGTAGACTGATTTCTTACACCATTGTTGACATTTGCATTGTTGTCAACAAATAATTGGATGAAAAAACTGTTACTTTTTAAACTGTCCTATTAGATAATGCCACGTGGCAAAGTGTAAACAATGGTGTATGATGTACACCAAACATGATCCTTCTCTATATCTGTAGCGTACACCTACTCCGCGTACTAAAGTTAGTCTTTAATACTAAAACCCATTTGTGTCACTTCTTGCAGGCACTTGGCTATGAATTTGATAACGACGAGTTTCATGCTTTTGTCCATGGAAGATTGCCATATGAGTTGCTAAAACCTGATCCAGTACTGCGCAATCTCCTACTTTCCATGCCCCAACAAAAAATAGTACGTCAAAAGCATAGACGAGTTATATTTCAGAAACTATTATAACAATTGTTATTCTCAATGTGTCATTTTTTTGTGAATCTAGATCTTCACTAATGGTGATGAAGCACATGCAGCTCAAGTTTTGAGTAGGTTGGGTTTGGAAGATTGTTTTCATGGTGTAATATGCTTTGAAACACTTAACCCTCCTATGGGACTGGGATCTTTTTCAAGCATAGATGGAATGGATGAAGGACAGACTGAGAATGTTCAAACACAAATTCTGTGTAAACCTTCTGTACAAGCAATGGAAGCTGCCGTTGCCATTGCAAATGTTGATCCCAAAAAAACAGTTATTACTGAAAACTTATCTACTAAATGAACTGAGTATTTGCCTATTGTCATGGTGGCGTGTTTAGAATGGTGGACGGGATAATATCACATAGTATCAAGGATAAACTGAGCACGTTTGCTAAGCTTATAAAGCCAATGTTTGGTGTAAATTAAAATCATATTTTCAGTAAATTTTGAAAAGTAGATGAAATATGTTGGTGAAAAATTGTGAGTCTTATAAGACGTATAGTCAAAATTAATTGTTAAATTTGACTTGAGATTTTAATTTACACTAAACATGGGCAAAAAGTAAAAGTTGCACAATTTGAAAAATAAGTTTTTGAACCTCAAGATGATTTTTCTAACAAAGAGAGCTCAAATATGTTAGCCAACATGCTCAAAATCTTAAACAATGTATTGTTTGGTATTGCGTGTGAAACATGTCATTATGGTAAATGAAAGTTCATTCATTTTTTTTCTTCAAGTTCATTCATTTTTTTTCTTCTCTCTCTTTCAGCTTTTCTTTGATGACAGCGTTCGCAACATTGCCAGTGGAAAAGCTGCTGGACTTCACACAGTCATTGTGAGTCCATGAATTTCCTAATGTCAAATCAACCAATTTATCTCTGACCTATTCTAATGCAATATATTATGAAATGCAGGTGGGGAGAGAAACTCTGGTGCCAGGAGCAGATTATGCTCTAAGTAGCATCCATAATATTAGAGAAGCACTGCCTGAGATATGGGAAGAAGAAGAGCATTTGGAGCCAATTATCCAACCTGCTGCAGTAGAAACTATAGTCCTAGCATAGACCAGACCACATCTGCTTATAGATTCATGGTTTATGGAAGAAGGTTTCATTTGATATGTACGAGTAGGTTTATGGAAGAAGTCGACCACTTGCAAAGAATTGGGAAGTACTGTTAAGGGTCGGTCGTACTTGATAATTATAATTAAGCAAAAATAAGATTTCAGTAATTTATTTCTCTCACATTTGCAACTAACTTTTAGAATGTTTGACTGAAACTTAGACCAGCAACAGTTAGCAAAAAAAGGAAGAATCAAAATGTTAGCATGTTGCATACCTGAAACTAAGATGTCTAGAAAGAAGGATATTATAAAACATTGTGATACTGTACAACAACTTGAGTAAAAATAGCTAGAATTTTGACATCAAGTGAAGAAAAGCTTTCAAATTCATCCTTCTAGCCCAAGGCAGGGGTGGAAAAATCAGTAAGTTACGTTTCATCAATCATCAGTCCCATAGTAAAAAGGAAACGGGAAAGATGTGTTTTCTTGATCAGGGATGTAGACAGGTGGATAAATAATCCAGAGTTTAGTGGAATCCCCAGGGAATTAAACTTCAGTAATGGGATTTGATTCCAGCAAAATGCTTAAATATGGTTTGTAGAATTCCGACTTGGCGAAGGGAATCCAAAAAGTTAAATGGAAAGAGCATCTCTAAGGCATCAAAGCCATTACAAGATGAATGTATGTTCTTCCCTTGAATGCCAACATGAATCAGGATAATACCAATCGCACTTGCAATCAATTGTAATCAAATGAATAAAAAACTACATTC
This sequence comes from Fraxinus greggii, assembly GCA_903798315.1. Lineage (NCBI taxonomy): Eukaryota > Viridiplantae > Streptophyta > Magnoliopsida > Lamiales > Oleaceae > Fraxinus > Fraxinus greggii. Next base: position 5,628 of record CAIGRK010021704.1, on the reverse strand, counting down.
ATTCGATAGGTAAGTGATTCAAAAAATTACAGTACAACATAACAAGAAACTGTGTGTTGGCATAATCCTTTACATTCAATGCTTCTGCATTGAGCACTTCATTCTCAGTAAGTGCAAACCAGCTTTACAGTTAGCCTTTAACTATTTAGATGCTCTAATTTCAACAGATTCATTATTCCTATATTCAAAAGGAGAATGCAGAAGTCACTGACAACAAAGGTTTCAAACCTAAATCCTACTGCCAAAATATTTTTGACTCTTAGATCCATAAAAGCAGGATATCATTTCCATTTGACAGAAATAAAAGAAAACAGACTCATCACAGATATAGAGTCTACAAAATTCAATTATTAGAAATGTTATTTTCGCAAGGATCAACCGGTGAGATGGTGAAATCAGTCTATCCAAGCAAGGGACCTGCACAGACTTCAGTTCACACTGACATGAAAAGGTGCAATGTGTTTATTGTACCAAAATTTATCAACTTAAATCAGTCCATTTGTGTTCCTCTTCTTTGTAAAAAAGTATCGAAACTTACCTTCAGGTTCCACCGTGAATATTCTGAAATAGGTATTTAGCATTCTGCAGAAGAGTATCAATCTCTTCATTTGCGGCATCGAGCAAGCGCACTTCTTGGATTTCCTCCTGCAATTTTTCCATCTGCTCCTTGTGTATTCTGCCAATAGGTAAGTGTCACAGTGTGTATCAAAACCTCATCCTCGGTGATTACAAGGGCATTTACTTCTTTTAAATCACTCACAAAATCACCCGCTCTTCAAATTCATTGCTCAATTCTTTCAGCATTGCCTTCCCTGATTCCAGCAACTCGGACACCTTCATGAAATTACAATAAGATTCATGCATTCAGGAAAATATATTGAAGAAACATTACTTCCTAATATAATTTAGAACATTTAAGTAAGTTATTTTCTCTACTCTGAAAGCAGAGGTCTTTCTTATATGAATTCATGACAAGACAATGAGTCCCAGTATTAAGGGCTTTTACCAGCTGAGTAAAGCAATCAATCTTCTCCAGAATTTGAGAAATCTCCATCTCTATCTGTTCGGAATGCAAAGTGCCTTGCTCCCTTTCTTCTTCTGAAACCTTTACAGGAGTTCCATCTTCCACTGCTGTTTCCTTCTCCTCAACCTAATAATTGAAGTTTAGGTCATTAGAGAACTGAAAGTGAATTTATATTCTCTATTTTTAATTCTTAATGCTTTGAAACAGAGAAAGTGGAGAAACATACAGAAGGTTTCAAGCGTTTTGCCATGCCAGTGGTCCCTATTGTTTCCATTTCGGATGATATTTGTGAAAACTGGAGCAAGGTAGTAGATATATGAAATCTCAGAATTCACAAATTTGAAGCCCCAAAAATAATACTCAAGTGTGGACTGCTGCTAAATATTTGAGCATCTTATTGGTATTCAGATGTAAGCAATTTCTACCATTGCATTTGATAAGCACTGTGTCACGACCCGCATTATAAGTGAATCCTCACAATTCTTATTTTTGTCCTTAAACAGCCAATAAGAGTACCAGGAATTATCTTTTCTTCGTAACTGTCTCAAAGAGATTTCTAGGGCGAATAAAAATATAAGACTACTGGAAAGAAATTGAAAAATATTTGAACCTGTATGTTTGTAATTGGTATGTTTCCTATTGCCAATCAGAAAACTATTTGCAGTAAGTGTTGGCCATATTTACATTACACTATAAAATTGCAGCATATTAACTCCTGTACACTATGATACTATCACCACGCAATGCGAAATTAAAAAACAACCATGTAGGAATAAACAACGTCAACCTGCAAAAGAAGATAACAAAATATTGTCAAGTTATATCTAGCAAGCATGTCATCAATCTACCATATGCTCCTTTGTCACAGTCAAGTGTCAAAACTATTGGCTTTTATTAGACGGCCTCCAAGGCCTTGTAAGCTGTTCAACGCTTCTCTCTTATCCATAATGACCAATGTAAACAGTAACCAGCAAATCACAACAACGTGAAGAAACTAAGCCTTATATCCAATAAATTAACCAATACGATAAATGCTGTAAATCACTAATAGCCTCCATCTGACACTACTGATGTTATAAGTACACTACAGATAATTTTAACATAAAAAGGAGAATCAATTTACATAAGCGAAGCAATGTCACACAGAGAGATATAAAACACTTGTACGAGTCAATATGAAGCTCCCCTTTTATATTATTGTGGCGAATGGTAGAAGTACTTTCATGAACAAAGAAGAATCATCCTCTCCTCACGCACAGTTAGCTAATAGCAATTAATGATTAATCTACTCAATGTAGACATTAGTTGAACAGTTTCATATAGCACTCAATTAGAATTATGTGATTCATAAATTAGTAAATTACCATATGAAAAACACCAACAAAACAAGAATTAATCAGAGGCGGAGCCACCACTTCTAAAGGAAAGGGGAAAACCATAAACATCCACATAAAAAATTCCAGAGAGATATTGGTGAGAAAATCACTGCTTCGTAATGAAGATTACCATCCATAAACAATAATTTTGAAAAAAAATCAAAAAATTAAAAAATCTAAGGACTAGAAGATGAGAATCTTAGATCGAGGATGTGTTGTAATTCGCAAAAATGTATTTTCACAGATAAGTATGATACTACCTTCCTTCCAAGTTTGGTGATGAAGAAGTAGAAATCACGATAAATTGGCGCCAAGGGAAATCCTTTAACGGATTGTACCCTCCTGTTGCTTACTTAAGCAGGCATGGGTTGTATAGTTTGGATATGCGAAGATGGGCTTTTAATGGGCCTTTACATGGAATTTTGGGATCTGTACCATTTTTTTCTTTTACTTTTGAATTTTACTACCTATCAACTATTTATTCAAGGAGAGATACACGCACATACTTAGGTTTACACCTTTAATTGTGCACGGGCCCCCTCCACGTGAGGGGAGTGTACACCCCGAGCTGTACAAGTATCATTTTCCTCATTCAAGAGTGCAATTTATCTTCAGGATCTTACTACATGTACATCAAGATTTTACATAATAGCTTACATTATGTCACATGATGCTCTACCATTTGCCAGTTTAAAATACAATCAACTTTTTCATTCAATCTTTTCCTCCACATCATATTATGTAATCCATTATGTACATTTTTTTTTTATGTAAAAGTAGCAAAATCCTTATCTTTATCGCTACCTTCAAATTTAGCCCATGTTTGAGTCGCATTAAAATTTTTATTTTCATTCTTCTATTCATTTTTAACCACACATTTTTCAATAAAATAATATTTTCTATCACATCAATAATTTTTTATTCTTTTTCAACCATACACATTCTCCATTAATCTACTATTCTAAAATACATTTTTCAAAAATAATATGGCTCAAACACACCCTTAGTATTTATTGAAGCTTTNATTATCTACATTTTTTTTATGTAAAAGTAGCAAAATCCTTATCTTTATCGCTACCTTCAAATTTAGCCCCTGTTTGAGTCGTATTAAAATTTTTATTTTCATTCTTCTATTCATTTTTAACCACATATTTTTTAATAAAATATTATTTTCTATCATATCAATAATTTTTTATTCTTTTTCAACCACACACATTCTCCATCAATCTACTATTCCAAAATATATTTTTCAAAAATAATGTGGCTCAAAAATACCCTTAGTATTTATTGAAGCTTTGGGGTTACTCACCAGTTGTTCATTCTATGGGTGATATATCCATATTATCGCGTTTTGTTATTTAAAGTTTGTGAATGTTACTATTTATTTATAACCTAAAAATTAATATTCACACTCTGAATTCTAGATACTTCAGAATTTTTAGATCAATGAAGCTCGTTAATTACTAAAAAAAATTTCTTCACATCATTTGTTAAGTTGTGATGCATTTTTATTCATCAGACAATGTGAACATAATACCACCACTACTTAAACTAATGGTAAACGCTGATTCAAAAGAAACTTGCTAAACATTTGTTTTATGTTATTTAAGTTCGACAATGCACTCCAAACATGACCATTTGATTCTTACGTTTGGCTCATTTTATAAATTGTTTATAAATATTCAAATCACTTTTTATTTACAAATTTCGAAAAATTTATAAGTACTATCCACTTCAGCTTATTATTTTTATCTATTGAAAATTTAAAATGTTAATAAACACTTCTCATACATTCTCTTTTAATAAGGTGAATTATATACTTTTAATTATTTTTGATAATTAATGTCTCACTTGGAGAAAAGAAATGGATAAGAAGCACACAAATATTTATGGGAAAATTTCATGGAACAAGATGTTAAGTTTTAAAATTGCAAAAATCAGGTTTTTATTAATTGATTAAACATTTAATTGTAATATAATATAATTAACACACCCCACCTCCACCACCACCCCCCTACTGCTCCGGCAACAGTTTCGGTGGCCACTCTACTCCGACGACTATTTCGACGACCAGCGACTATTTCGGTGACCGTTCCGTTGTCTCTTAATTTCAACGACTGTTTCGATTCCGACAATCGATAAGGTCACAATTATATACAATTTGGTCACAAATATCTTATTATTAGTTAAGATTAATTTTCGATCACAACTTTCAAATTAATTGGTCACACATTCCTCCACCGCCACAACCATCCACCAACAATAACACCACCAACCACCAGCACCACAAATCCGCCCAAACCACCAACAATAGATCGGCCAACACACAGCTACACACCAACAGCCACACACACATCAGCTACACACATATCCGCCACCACCAACAGCCAACAACAATAGCCGTACGCATATATCCTCCACAAACACACAAATCCGCCCGCCACAGCCACACACAGAAATCCGCCACACACCCACATATCCACCGCCTATCCAATTCCCTCAACTTCGCGACGCTCCTGCGGCGATAGCGTGACGCGGCAAAAGTTTCAACCACCCTCAATCCATTTTCGACTGCCAAAATGAGCTCGAATCGCAGTGAGTTGCAGCGATATTTGGTGGTGTCTCTCCGTTGGTGTAATCTGGTGGCGATGCGGAGAAGTTGCACGCAGCGACGACGAACAACCACCACAGAGAGAGAGAGAGAGAGAGAGAGAGGAAGATTAGTGAATTAGGATTATTAATAAGGGTTTCAATATATTACTTGATTTTTGCGTAAATAAATATTAGACCTAATTTTTAAAAAAACAATCTTTAAACACTTGGTTTTTAGTAATTTCCACAATATCTATAGCTTGACAGCCATGAACTCATGCTCAATTAGATGCGTAAAATGAACCGGGCGATGCTCTTTTGGCCCACCGAAGGCCTGAGCAGCCCGGCCCAATGTCTGACTCTTTTGGCCCTTTATCGTTTAACACAGGATCAAAAACAAATGATTCTGATTTCTACCAGAGTTGGAAGTAATGTGCACTAATCATTATCCACTTGCAGTTTGATGACAATTTCAGGACAAAATATTCACACAAAAAAAAGACCTCTCCTCTTGGAACCTCAATCCGAACGATGGAAACTTCAAGGCATAGTCCATTAATTCGATTAATTTTGCAGGCATCAGTGCTTGTTGACGAAGGTAACAACAATGTGGTGCACGAGGAAGAAGGTACTAAC
>CAIGRK010021653.1:0-11974 GCA_903798315.1 Fraxinus greggii | reverse complement strand
TCCACATTAATCATATAATTGGACAAATAATTCACATAATTGCATAAAATGTATAATGATGTCACTAATTTATCAATACTTGAAAAATATGTACATTTTTCCACTCAAAGAACTTTGTACACAACATCAACTCGGTTGATAGGCTATCCGGATATCCGTATTGCCGCCAAAAACGTGATATAATGTTTATATTAATAATTAACAATTTTAATTAACTCTAATAATTAAATATGCGGTACTAAATCTATTTTTAGTGGAAGGAGGGTAATACCTCTGAAATGTTATTAATATGTCCTCATTTGTGGTGAAAGAATACCGTGTTTACAAATGATACCAATAAAATCAATAAATGAGGAAGTACTACTTCCCTTACAGTGAAAGTAAATAATGATAGAAAAGCAGTAAAAAGAGAGTACTACTTCCCTTACAAAAAACACAAATGTAAGCAAGAATAAAAGTAAAAGCAAAATAATAAAGCAATTTTCCCATTCCCTTTAATCACTTAAGCTGTTCTTTTCTTTCCTTTAACTTAATTTCGTAACTTATTAGACATAATTCAATAGTTCCATTTCAATGAAATTGAATTTAAACTAATAATCTAACAACTCTAAAATTTAACATTAACTTTTGAATAATAACTTTTCACTTACCTGTTGAAATTGAGGAATTCAAACTTAATAATAGAAAGAACTTATTTCCCAGCTCCATTGCCGAACCTTCTTCTTCTTCTTCTTCTTCTTCTTCTTCTCAATCCGTATGTGTTGTTTGTATATTATGAATTGCATGAAATATATTTGATTATATAATTGGATTAATACATAAGTTCACCCACCGCCGGACTTCAATTTTGTTTTCTTTCAATTTATTTTTATTTTTTTTTTTCATGTCATAGTTGACCTCAATTTTAAGTGTTGACTAATTTAATTAGATAAGGTATTACAAAACTCACCCCATTAAAAGAATTTTGTCCCCGTAATTCAAGTGACTATACCAAAAAGCCGCGGTTACTGAGAATGTGTTTGCTCTTCACTTTCCCATGTCGCCTCTTCTATTGCATGATTCCTGTATATGACTTTTACTAAAGGAATAGTCTTACTATGCAAAACTTGTTCCTTTCTGTCCAATATTTGAACTGGTTCTTCTCCATAAGATTCTCTTTCAACTCTACCAGTTGTGATTCTAACACATGAGATAGATTTGGAATATACTTTCGAAGCATAGCAACATGAAACACATCATGAATTCTGGACAAATTTGTTGTTAAAGCCAATCTATAAGCAACTAGACCAATGCGTTCAATAATCTCATATGGACCAATATACCTCGGACTCAATTTACCCCGTTTACCAAATCTTATAACACCTTTAGATGGTGATAATCGTAGAAAAAACTCTATCCCCTACTTCAAATTCAATGTTTCTTCTACGTCTGTCTACATTGTCCTTTTGTCAATCGTGACCTGTCTTTTGCTTTTCTATTATTATCTTTACTTTCTCGGCGGTAATTTGAACATATCTAGGACCTTGTTATTCTTTTTTGCCAACTTGATCCCAACAAACTGGAGTTCTGCATTTTCTACCGTATAATGCTTCAAAAAGGGTCATGTCTATACTCAAATGATAAATGATTATAAGCAAACTCCATTAAAGGAAGATGAATATCCCAATTCCCTTTAAATTGAAGTACACGAGCTCGTAACATGTCTTCCAAGGTCTGTATAGTTCTTTTTGACTAACCATCTATTTGTGGATGAGAAGCTACACAAAAATGAAGTGTAGTACCATAGCTCTCTGTAGACTAGGCCAAAATTTATAAGTGAGGTGATAATCTCTATCTGAATAATAGATAACGGTGCCCTATATAAACTAAATACCTCATCAATATACATTTTTGCCAATTTATCTAGTAAGTAAAAGACTTCAATAGGCAAAAATGTAGCAATTTTTGTCAATCTGTCTATAATGACTCATATATCATCACGACCACTCTGAGTGCGTGGAAGTCCAAATAAGAAATCCATAGTAATGTGCTCCCATTTCCACTCAAGAATAGGCAATGTTTGTAACAATCCAATAGTTTTCTTATGATTTGGTTTGACCTTGCAAATGTGAAACCTGGATACAAACTCAGCTATTTCTCTCTTCATTCTGTGCCGCCAATAGTGTTCTTTGAGTATACGATACATTTTAGTACTGCTTGAATGCATTGTGTAAGCTGAACTATGTGCCACCTCTAGAATCTCTTTCTTTAATTTCGAATCATCTGGAACACATAATTTGTTTCATATAACTAATACTCCATCACTCAAATGGTATAATCAGTATGATTACCATTATTAACTTCTTCTTTCAATTTGCTCAACGTTGGATCTTGAGTCTGAGCTTTTCTAACCGTGTCAACAAAAGTAGACCTCACTTGGAAATTAACAAACAATGATTCTAACTTGGTAACTAATGACTAAACATGTGAAATTCCGAATTCACCAAACAAAGAAGTACATATTGCATTAGTATATGTCATTGAACTAGATGTCTTCTTACTGAGGGCATCGATGACTATATTGGCCTTCCCTAGATGATAATCGATTTTATAGTCATAATCTTTTATCTACTCTAACGATATTCTTTGATTCAAGTTGAACTCTTTCTGATTGAAAATATACTTTTGGCTCTTATGATTTGTATATATCTGACATCTCTTACCATATAACTAATGCCTCCAAATCTTCAAGGCTAAAAAATACTGTAGCTAATTCTAAATCATGTGTAGGATAATTTAGTTTTTGTTTCTTCAATTGTCTGGATGCATATGCTATAACCTTCCCATTATGCATCAAAACACAACCAAGGCTTTGACATGACGTGAAGCATCACTATATATCATAAAATCTTCACCTAGAGAATGGAAAGTAAAACTAGAGCAACTCTTTTTAACAATCTTCATTCCAAACAAATTTAACATTCTTTCTAGTCAAAGGAAGGGAAATTTTAGAAAATCCCTCTATAAAACGACAATAATAATCTACTAAACCAATAAAACTTCGTATTTTTGTCACATTAGTATGTATTTCCCATTTCACCAATGCCTTAGTTTTCTACGGTTTGACATAAATTCCCTCCGATATAACATTTCCAAAAAATACAACTTTATCGAGCCAAAACTCACATTTATTGAATTTAGCATATAACCGTTTGTCTCGCAAAATATGTCTAAGTATGGACGAAATTCTCGGTTCATTAGATCCATAAATATTGCTGGAGCATTTGTCAACCTAAACGACATCACTAGAAACTCATAATGGCCATACCTTGTTTTGAAAGCAGTTTTTTGTACATCTCCATCCCGATTTTAAGTTGATGACAACCAGAATGCAAATCCATCTTTGAAAATACTGTAGCATATCGAAGCTGATCAAACATATCATCAATATGTGGCAAATGATATTTATTGCGAATTGTTACTTTTTTCAACTGTTTGTAATTTATACATAATCGTATGGTGCAATCTTTCTTCTTCACAAACAAAATTGGTACTCCTCACGGAGTTGTATCAGGTCTGATAAAACCGTTGTCTACCAATTCTTGTAATTGAACTTTTAAATCTTTCATTTCTACTAGAGCCATCCTATACGGTGCTTGTGAAAGAGGTACAGTCCTTGGAATCAGATCAATAATAAACTTGTTATCCCTATCTGGTGGTAAACCTGGTAGTTCTTTCGGAAATACATTGGAATGTCTTTGACCACTAGGATGTCTTCAAAATTTTATTTTGCTAGCATATATTTAATCACATGAGTCAAATACGCAAAACAATCCTTATTAAGCAATCTTCTAGCATCAATAGCAAATATCACACAAAATGGTAAAATTCTGCGCTGTCAAGTGAATATAACTTCAGGCTGTCTTGGTTGTTTAAACACAACATATTTTTCAAAAACAATCAACTGAATCTCGATTTGCAGCTAAAAATTTCATACCTAAAATAACATTAAAATCATGGATACCAAGAGGTATTAAATTTGCCTTTATCTCGCGTTCATTTACCTTAATCCCACAATCTCAATATATACTCTTTGCTAACAGCGATTTACCTATTGGCGTATCCGCTACGAAACAACTACCTAAAGGCTCTGGCTTTTGATTCATATGTATAGCAAGTGCAAATGAAATAAAAGGATGTGCATCTCCAGGATCAATTAAAATACGAGCATCTTTATCAAAAATAGATAACATACCTATGATAACATCCGGTGACTCTTATGTTTCCTACTACTCCATAGTAAAATTGTTTCCCTAGGTCTTAGATCATCCTGCTTGACCTTTCGGTTTAGTACTACTACCACTTGAAATATTAGACTGGACCACGTTGCTTGCACATGCTTCATTAGCCAAAGTGTTTCCTTGGGTTTGAGTCGGTCTCGTAATTCCAACACTCTGTCGGGGAAATACTCTCTGTGACATGCTATCCTTCTGTAATAAACTTAGAAAATTTCTTCTTATGTGTCCACCTTAGCCGTAATTATAATAGCTACCAACCCTTTTGAACTTTAAACACGTGCCAAGGTGAGGTCTTCCACATAACTAGCAATAAGGAAATCTAGTGTTGCTACAACTTTCACTATACCTTGGAGTAGATAATCTCTGAGAAGAACCCTAAGTATGAGGACGGTTGGTCATTGGCTACACAATTCTGGGACCTTGATTTCCTTGTGAGACTTAAAAATGACTTGAACTGGACACCACGTCGAAATCCTGTGACGTCTCTCTGTGGTGGTCTATAGCTAGAAGTGCCTACCTATGTCTGACTACTGCTTCTTTTGAACTTTGTTTGTTCTTTACTAATTGGTCTATCAGAAATACTCTTCTATACTCTTAAGACCGATTTAACCAATTTGCCAAATTCGTTCCAACCTGCAATTGTCACTGCTGATCTTATTTCTTTCCTTAACCCATTTTCAAACCGTCTACATTTATCAATTTTGTTGCTAACCAACACTTGAGCATACTTTGAAAGTTCAATGAATTTTATCTGATATTCTCCAATAGTCATATGCCCTTATACTAACTTCAAAATTTCCTCCTGGTTTGCATCTTTATATGAACGAGGGTAATATGCATCATAAAAGATACACCTGAAATCCATCCAAGTAATAATAGGTCTCAATATGTACTCTGTACTGACTGTCACCAATCATATGCCCCTTCTTTTAACAAGAAAGTGGTGAGGTGTAATTTCCGATCAACTGGATAATCCATGACGTCAAATGCCCTTTCTATCTTGATCATCCATGCCTGAGAAACTGCAGGATCAGCTGTGCCTCTGAAAACTTTAGCCCCCAATTTTGTAGCCCCTTAAAACCGAAATCCCTATCTGTATTGCACATAGCTGAAACAACGACAGTAACAATTCTTTCAACAACAATAGAATCATTCCCAGCTACATTTCCCTATCCCAGATGTTGTGATGGTTGATGAACAGGAGCAATTTGTGTCTAGGAAAACATATCTTGGAGCCTTTGATTTCTGTCACCACGAGGCACGACTCCTACATTCATGCATGATATGCTAAACATCAGAATACATATATAATGCAAACCCATTGACTCCAAAACATGCTCAGATACCAAATTGACATGCTCCGCTCCTAATAATGCTAGTGGAACCAGAGTGTAATGCACGCCGATGATAGATACCAACTAAAAGTTGGACCCACCATCAAGGATACTACAATATGCAACTTTTATAAATTATTTTTAATAAAATTTCGGTATTATCTCCCCTATAATTTGGACTAGCCAACCTGTAAACAAATATATACAACTCCCAACAACAATATCATATTAATGCTAATTCATAATTCGTTTCAATAGCCACATAAGTACATCACATTATAGAGATAAACAAAATTCCCAAACTTTTACTATGAAAATAACATGAATTGCACATATGGATGCAAAATACGTAGTGAGTCCATCCAACTATCTACAAGTGATGTATAATCACATCCAAAAATGAACATTGTTCCAAAATACTGACTACATACTCTATGAAATGAGTCATACTAGCTAACTCTGTCGGGTGGCTCTAACTCCAAAATTAAGGCTCAACTCCAAAAGATGTCCAGAAACTCAACTGCTACCTGATAAGAAAATTGTAGAAAAATATATAAGTTGATAGCTCAATGAGTGGAGAAGTTAAAAAAATCATTATACTTTTTCATTTATACATTTTTATCAAAATCAAGTTTACATCATTTAACAGTCCACAATGTAACAACATATAATAATAATAATAATAAAGTGAGACATCCTCATAATACTAAAAAATATCATCTCATAATCATGATATAATCATCAACTGAAATCTATACTGTCATCTCGTCACATCAAATGTATCGTGAAGTCTACCAAAAATGTACCTTTGATTGAAATCTGTAATCTGGTCATATGAGCGTGGACTACCCCTTGGGCTAAGCACTCTAGACACGACCACATGCCCCTTCCGTGAACAGAAGTGGGTGTCAATCATAATCAATTCTAGAATACGGCCAAGGCCCCTCAATAAATTAGAAGTATATAATCATGAGTATTTTTCTGGCCGATCTCAATATCACATATGTCTCACATTCCAATTTATAATTAATTCATATACAATCTTTGAAATTTCAAATATACCATAATGAAAGAATATTTCGATATTAATCATGTAATTGGACAAATAATTTATTTAATTGTATAAAATGTATAATGGTCATTAATTTATCAATACTTGAAAAATATTTAAGTTTTTCCACTCATAGAACTATGTAAGCATCATCAACTCGGTTGATAGACTGTCCCAAAATCTATATCGTCGCTTGAAATGTGATATAATGTTTATATTAACAAATAACCATTATAATTAACTCCAATAATAAAAATAGGCGATGCTAAATCTTAATCCTTTTATACTTGAGCAATTTTTCCATTCCCTCTAATCACTTAAACTGTTCTTTTCTTTCCTTGAACTTAATTTCATAACTTATTAGACAATTAAATAGTCCACTTTCAATAAAATTGAATTTAAACTAATAATCCAACAATTCTAAAATTTAACATTTAATTTTGAATAAGTAACTTTTCACTTACCTGTCGAAATTGAGGAATTCAAGCTTAACAAGAGAAATCACTTATTTCCCAACCCTGTTGATCAACTTTCCTATTTTCCTCCTCCTCTTCTGCTCCTCCTCCTCCTCCCTTTCCTCTTTTCTTCTCTCCGTTCTCGTTTATTATTAATTGCATGAAATGGATTTGGATAAATGATTGGATTAATACATAAGGTCTCCCACCGCGGACTTCAATTTCGTTTGTTTCAATTATTTTTACCCTTTTTTTTCTAGCATGACATATTTGACCTCAATTTTAAGTGTTGACTAATTTAATTAGATAAGGTATTACACAGTCTACACAAACTATACACCGGGGAATGCTTACGGGTTTTATGTTTTCTTACCGACTCCAAAATATTCATCAAGTGATGGATTTTCTCCTCGACATCGACATCGAAGGAATTGAAAATTCTAAAACATAGGAAATTAAAAATCCATTTTAATTATTCAGTTTAAGCAGCGGACAACAAACGATCAGAATATCCTATAATCAGTTTTCAATAATTTTGACTACAATGTGCGTATTGTATATGTGTTCTAAGGTTTTAATTAATTATAGAAATTAACTAACATATTAAAATATAAACACTAGATGTAACGTGATAAACACTAAAGTAAAACATCTATGAGTCCCATGTCAAAGGTAAATCAATTCCCTAAATCAAACAATTCAGAGTACAATAGTCTCAATTTTATAATTTTGCAAAATAAAAAAATAACCATTAAAAGAAATCTAAAAAAAATTTCCTCATTTTCTTTTTCTTTCGATTAGTTGTAAATGTGGAATCAAACCTCCATGTCTTGACTTTATCACCACTTTCGCTATTGTACTCAACCAGAACCACTACTTGGATTAAGAATCACCATTCTAAAGTCAAGCTAAGTAGCTTGATCAATGAATATGATTGTACATCAACGCTCTTGTTCGTTTTTCTTCAAATACGGTTGAAGAATAACGACAGGCTTTGAAAGTATCCAATAAAGCACGAGACCAATCGAACTAACTGGGAGATGGCATAATACTGTGGCCAGGTCATGGACTTGAACAGATTTTCAAAGCTATTCATCCGTTTCTTGATTTACTTATTTAAAGCAATGCAAAATATTCGAATTAAGAGTTTTCTGAAAAATAGAAAGTAAACACAATAAGTATATAATCATATCGTACAAGATTTATTTGATATGGTAATAGATAAATTTATGAAAAATTTAATATTAAATCAATCTTTCTTTAAATTTAATTAATTAACCTATCAAAAAATATCTAGGATGACAAGTGAATAATTATGTATTAGCTGCAATATGGTAACAGAAAATTGCATCCTGTTTTGAGTGTTAAAACACTAAAATTTGCAACCACGGTATTCTTCTAAAATATCTTGCATTCCGGACTAATTGCCTGTTTCGACCTCTATTATGTTTTAATTTTTTTGCAATTGTCCTTCGAATTTAAAAATAATCTATATTAGGTAAACCAATAAAAATAATGTGTAAAAATATAAATAATTTCCCCACATGAATAATAGAAATGATCGAGATTTTGGTTACAAAATGGAAATCCCAGATTTTGAAGGAAAGCATGATCCTGACGATTTAATTGATTGGTTTAACATGTATAGTTGAAAGAATTTTGTTCTTCAATGAAATTGCAGATTACCTATAAACTAATAGCCACTAAGTTGAAAAAACATGCTTCTATTTTGTGGCAGCATCTTAAGCAACAACAAACTCATGATGGACAGCGTAAAATCACTGTAGCGGAATTGATCTTCAATTTGTGGGTTCTGGGCTCAATTTAAACTTACCAATCAATATCAAGCAATCATTGAAAACTCCAACCACAACTTGTATTCACTTATGGTTGCTTTCTTCCTTTCTTACCTACAAATGTACAAGGTTATGGCGGTGATTTACAAGCCACAAAGGCAAAGAGAAAAGCAATAGAGGCAGAAGGCACGAAGAAGAAGACAAGAAGCAGCCACATTTTTTTCTCACAAAACACAAATCACACACGTTTACAATGGTATGAAAGTGGATATGTATGGTGTAAGTTATATCATCAATGGGGCCAAGACACAAGGAAGCCATCCTATAAATGAATTTGGGCCAGACAACATTAACAAATTAAGTTACTACTAGTAGTCCATGTTGCTTTTGGGTTAAGCATATAAATTGATTGTATTGATAATTATTTTACTCATTGGCTAATGTCTATGAAATATATTCTAAATTGTTTAATATCATTGTTCGAAATTTATTGGGCATCAACAAAATCCAACAAATCTCCACCTTGATATCCAATAAAATTGCAAGCAATAAAAAAATAAAAAGTTAGTACTTACATAATCAAAGTAACCAATAAAATTAGAATCACGGACCTTACCTCATGTTTCGAACCCGAAACAATACTATACATGCTCCAAATACTCACGAGGGTTAAGGTCACAAACAATTATCCAAGTAGAAGTAGATAATCACATTAAACAATCAAGTACAAATAATCATGCAATGAAGATATAACATAGGATAATCTACACATCTTTTCCAAAATACATTCACACAGAATAACATATTAACACTAAGTCAATCAATCAAATAGTCAAAACACATTTGCAGCAAATGCCTAAATGATCCAATGAAAAGATCTCACCACACTCATCATATCTCATTCCGAGTTGCTTACACCTCGAGAACACATATCTCCTCTCATCGCTCACTATGCTCACTAGACATATTACTTAACTCATGTCTACCTGGTAGACCTCTATAGATCTTAAGTCCTTAAGATAATCCTCTATCATCATACCATTTCTCCTAACCTAAAAATGGTGATATGAGTGCCTATCCCACACTCTACCTCATCAGAGTCTTCATAGATAAAAGATTCCAGCATTTAATCATCTCTTCACTCGTGATCCAAATATCACACTCCACATCATTGGTACAAACCATCAATGTACCCTTAGGCATCTATAATGTACATCACCAATAGACACTCAACACACATATTGCTAATGTATCCCAACCCCCTATGTATGCAAAAAATTACACCAAGTAATTAAATTACTCTTCAATTCATGTATTTACATAACAAACGCATTGAAATGTACATATAAACATGCAACAGAATTAAGAAATCACACACATGCAAAAATGATTGCACAAAGATGCACATGCAATAACTAGAGTTACTCTCGATAAACCTTAATAAGGTCATCACTCGACTCTATAGCCACATTCGCCTCAACACCCTCATTTTCTTTCTTTTTATTATCATTCTTTGGACAACCTATTTCACCATATCCAAATTTGTCGCAGTTAAAAATATCATACTTTTTGCACTTGACTCATACTTACATTTGCCATAAAAAATTTTATGAAAAACTTTTTCGTTTTGCCAAATTAAAAATCAAATTTTTCATTAAAAAAAACTCAAAATATCTTGTCATTTACTAAAAATGCACAAAACACAAAATACAACTAACGACGACCACAAGCAAAGTACATACACAATTCACACAGAATGGTCGAACTAAACTTTCCTAAGATCACGTGCAATTCTAATAATGAAAAATAATTGGCGACAAATTCACGAATAATTCAAGGTAAATAATTAGCAAGTAATTCCTAACTCTAGTAACAGGAAAAACTCAAACCTAATGTCATCCCACAATGAATTCTAATGCGAAAAATAAATTGTTATCCTACACAATAACCATAACTGCAATTATACAAATAAAAGAACACGATACCTAATGGACCATGTCTAAAGGTCCATAAATATCGAGAGATGCGAATTTATGACTTTAGAGCCATCACTATTCACCTTAAAGTCTCTAGCAATTGCGGTAACCAATCAAGCAAAAGTTAAATCCCGAACGCACAGGGGCAAAATCGTCCAAATTTTACCGTGGCACTCAAAACTGAAAACAAACACCACAACAGGGTTCGTCTCATCGTCCGGAGGAAACAATCTGAGTAAATCGTCACTAGAGAAGCCCTCACGTGCCTACACGCGTAGTCGCCAAAGTTCCATGCTGCGTCGCCTCGTGCCGGTGTCGTCAATCACGCGTCACCCATCGAGGTGCGTCTCGCTCTGCTAAACACGTCATTGCTGCGTTCGTCCAACAGGTAAGTAGTTTGGCCAAAAAATAGCAAAACAAATCCGACAGGCTCGATTTTCAATTGGAAAAGTTCTGGAATCAATTTTCAGTTGCGTTTTCTACTATTTTCCAGCCCAACTTTCACCAAATAATTCACAGATTCTCACCTACCCAAGGCTCTGATACCATATGTAGCAGAATTGATCTTCAATTGTTCCGACCTCAGTTTAAACTAATCAATATCAAACAATCATTCAAAACTTCAACCCACAACTTTTATTTACTTATGGTTTTTTTCTTCCTTTCTCACCCAAAAAGAGACATGGTTAAGGAGGTAATTGCAAGCCACAAAGGCAAAGCGAAAAACAACAGAGGCAAACGGTACAAAGAAGAAGAAGGGAAGCAGTCACAGTTTTTCTCTCAAAACACAAATCACACACGTTTGCAATGGTATGCAAGTGAATATATATAGTGTAGGTTATATCATTAATTGGGCCAATTTTTGTGTGTGGAAGAATGTTATTGTTCGAGATGAGTAAAATTTGAGGGAAACCCATGATGTGAATTCGAGTCTTCTATTATTATTAGCTGGTTTAGTAGTAAAATTCATTGGCTTTCAGTTAATTTGATGGTTGGTATTTTCATGTTTCAAATTCGGTTGATTTGTTACTCATGCTTGTTTGCCATTAATCCATTTGGGGTTTAAAGTGTGCTAGACAGCATTT
>CAIGRK010021630.1:0-10640 GCA_903798315.1 Fraxinus greggii | reverse complement strand
GTCTTCCTGTTACTTAGACTAGCTGTTCTAGATATTTGTGTTCTTCAGAAATAATCTATTGGCCTTTTGATTTGCTTTTCATGTTTTGGGCTAAAAATTACCAGAAGTTGGAGTGTCCCTTGTAAGTTTAAAAAAGTAGCTTGGCTTCAATGACCAGGAACAACTTGGAATGCAATCTAAATTTTTTGTTTGTAGCCTAATGTGTTGGATTATGATCTTAACTTGGGTGTTAGGACTGAAACTGACATTGTAAATGTTGTTGAGAGACGTGTATGGAATGCCATGGAAGAAGGTCAATTCGAGAATTTGCCAGGGAAGGGAAAGCCCTTGGACCTGAGTAGTAATCCTCATGTTGACCCAGCTGAAGACACTTTGTATAGAATACTCAACAAAAATGGGTGTGCTCCAGAGTGGGTTGAACTCAATAAGGAGATAAGGAATAATATTGCGGAGTGGCGTGTAGGCCTAAAGAAAGCCTGGAAACATAAAGGCAGTCGAGATGAGGCTAAATGGGTTGAGTGTTCAGAGACTCGAAAATTCCAGCTGCGGGGCATCAATGATAAGGTATAATCTTATTTTACTTTTACTGGAGCAGACACTCGTTGAAACATCTAGGTTGAATCGCACGCAATGCAATTAAACTGTGGAATCAGTTGATGCATCTATGTCGTTCATATTAGAGAATTTTTATAACCTCTTTTACATTGGTTTAGATGAGTATGTTCTGAACTTTTTCCACGTGAAACGTTCGAATAATAGGATAACGTAAATATTAAAGAATTGTGCGACGCATCTGACACGCAAAATTGTATTGTAAAATGGTGGTGTTGGAAACTGTGCTTTATCATATATTTACAGTTACAGTGTAATTTCTGTAAGCAGGTTCCTATCATCCTATTTTAGTGTTGTCTCAGTGTGTTAGCTTATAGATAGCAGTTATGAAATGAATTTGAGAGCATGGTCTTCGTGCTGCATAAACTCTCTCCTCTTTTACGTAAAAAGATATAACAAATTGTCCAATCCACAGCTTAGTTGCTCAAAGTTTTATGTACTTCATTAACTTGCACTATGCATTGCATTTCTTGTAGGTGTTCCGTTACAACCTCATTGTTCCCTTTGGCCGTCAGATGTTTGGACTAAAGTGGGAGAAAGAACTCGACCGCTTGAATGAGGAAAGTCAGATGGCAAAATGACCCAAGTTGGCTCCTCTACTTTTCAATGGTTTACCTCCTCAGGGAGGTGGAGGGGGGCATATTCTGTAATTCCTTTGTGTGTGGTAAAGTCGTGGAGCTTAAAACTTCAGAAACCAACTTTTATGTACTTTTTAGGGGATCTGCTAGGAATATTTTCTTGACGTAATAAAATTACAATCATTCTACATCTGCATTATTTTTTATATTATACCACGTGACAACATACTACTGAACAGTTTTAAAAAAAAAAAATTTCACCAATCAAATCTAGCTCTTGTTTGGCATCAGTTGAAAATTTTTCTCTTTCTTAATTTTAACAACACATCCTCCAAATAAATTAATATTACACATAAATCTAAAATTTTTCATCATTTTTCAACCACACATTCTCACATCAATCACTATTTCAAAATATATAAATTCTCCAAAATGGAGGCAGTCAATGATCTAGCTAACACTGATGATGTCAAGCATGATGTAAAAGTCACATTGTCCATGAAATTATTGTATGCAATTAGCATTTTACCGTGCAGATGTAATGACATCCAGAAATCTGTTAAAGCGTCTGTTGGCTTCTTACTTTTTGGTGTTGTGATGCAATTATAACCTGTAAATAATAGAGTAATATAATGGAGTACGAACAAAAAGGTTCATCTGTCAAGATTGTATTCACGATTACAGTATTGTTGGTTTTTGTTGCAACGCATAACCGAGAAAGTTGCACTTTATCGCATCTTGTACGTAAATTTTGGGTTTTCTTGCCAATCAAGACTCAGCAGAGTCGGATTCATCTCAAGTGCAATGTTAGCAGCAGATGCAATAAGCCTTCTGGTGTTCTAATAAATTCCTATTTTTAATTGACAACAGTTTTTCATATCGATTTGATGCTCAAATGGCGACTAAATTACATGTTAAAAAACATAAGAAGAAACTATCCGCTCCCTCTTTAACCGTGAACAGAGGCAAGCTATAATAAAAGAAAAATGAAAATAAGAGAAGCCATATATTTCTGTCTCTAATATTTGCAAAATAAGCAAATAGCATATGGTACTAGGCAGCTAGAAGGTTACTAGCCCAGCAGCCAAACAAGAATGAATGTGTATTGATAATGATCTCATACATAATTCAATGCAGAATGAGCAGCCAGATTGAGAATGATATTATTTTGATAATAATCTCATGCCATGCTCGATTTATACTTTTATGTAATATGGGGATCATAAAATCAAATTTAGATTATTTTTCCAGCACCAGCATGTGTCTATCATTACATTGTAATACCAAATCGGTGACATGTTCCCTATAAGCCTGTAAAAACCATATATACAGGAGAAATATCAAAATAAATAAGGAAAAAAACACTCGAAATTTCTAGGCAAAATTTAGACTAGTTTGCCTACTGTAACAATGTTTACCAGTTCAAGGGAAAGCAGTATTGAATACATTACAGCATCACTGCTTAGTTTGTTACGGATGTTTTTGCAGCAAGATGGGTAAGTGCACGCTTATGGTACGTATAGTGCAACTTATTGTATTTTTGTACGAAAGACGGAAGATCAATCTCCCTATCGAGAAGCTTCCTGTGGAGGGCCTCAGATTCCTCTTCTGTTTCATTCATTGCCTCTGAAATAATAATAAATTATATGAAAATTATCTAGTCTTAAGTTCAAAGAAACCCTTTCTGAGCAAATGACTCGAGCAATGTCTGCGATCTCGATGATCATTTTTGCTTCTTTTTAGCAGGAAGGCAAAAAAAAAAATCATATTTTTTTAAATGCCAAAAGCAAATCAGTAACTCAGCGTGCTAAACTACCATATGGTGAAATTTCAAACTGAAAATGCAATTTAACCTAACCTCATCATCTTATCAACAGAAAGCAGAATTTAGTAAAATGCACACTTCTAATTTACCTTGAAGTCGATGGAGGAAGGAAGACGGGGAATAAAATTTCAGTATCTCCTCTTTTTCTCTCTCTAAGTCGTACAACTTTTCTTGGACAGTAGCCAGCTCAGTTGAGCGGATGATTCTGCACTGCACCAACAAATGAAGTGTAGAAAGTGTTAAAATGTTGGATAAAAGTTCAGGAATTAGGGAAAACTGAGTGCAGATGAAGACGAGACCTGATTCCTGAGCTCCATTATTCGTGGTTCTTTTTCCAGATTCGCTCCTACAAAATGTTATCATTTGTAATCGATATTCTACAATTGTACATAGAACTAGAAAATGGAGTGAATTATAAACTTACTAGTAAGTTTCAGTGTTTCGTTCCGAAGTTCATCTCTCACCTATTAAGTAATTTACAAATGGAAAATGTGTCAAGAGTAATACAAAAATCAATTTAGGCGACAAGTAACAGCATGGACTAAAAAGAAACACACAACCAACACAGGTAAACTTCTACCTATGCCTCCACTCATGTCAACACATAAGCAAGCAAACAGGGACATGAGGTCCCTTAATGGATGGAAATCACGAAGTAGGACATAGGGATTTAAAGCAATCCAATTTGCAAGTGCAAAGGTAAGTCCTACATTTTTTTTCTTCAGTAAGAATTAGAAACAATATTTTTTCCTTGTACAAGGTACTTTAACATACATCTAACATGAAAGAAGGCCAAATTCAATGAAGAGCAAAAATCGGTGTGAAGACTTCCAGCTGACAAAGTTTCATCAGCATTTCCAATATTTTACACGTATAATACATCATCAACTCCTGTTACACATACCTTACATTGCATACACGCAGCAAACCTGATGTATCCCAGTGAATAAAAAACAGCTATTTCTTAAAATATATGCTAGCTTTAAAGTTTGGAAAAATGGTCACTCGTTAAAATGTCAGATACTACTTAAAATTTTACTGAAAAAATTAATTAATAATCAATATATTAAATTGGTTTAGCAGTTATTAGTTTAAGAAGTTCATTATTTAACTGATGAAATTAAAATTTATGCTGTTCTAAACTTACTAATACTATTTGTAGAAAAAAATTATTTAAATTGGAACGTATATAATCATATTTAGAATACAGATTTATTTATCAATATCTATTTTATATTCAGGTTTAAATTTTAAATTTATTAATTTAAGTTCTTATTGCTTAACTAATGATTTTTAATGTTTTTTGTGTAATATTGTTAAGTTAGTGAATATGCTTAAGTAAATTTACTGTTCAAAGGATTTGAGTAGCTACCCCCAGTAAAATTAACAAAGCCCATGTTTGGCCTCCATTTCTTAAAACTATTTTTTTCCCCAAATTCATTTTTAACCATACATTTTATGAGACCACAACTTTTATCAACCACACATTTCAACAACTTTTATCAAAATCTACTAAAAATCTTATTTTTACCCAAACCAAACAGGGGATAAGTTTTTAAATTATATTAATAAGAAGAAAAGTAAGAAGGTCAGACAAATATGTGTGAAAGGAAAATTTATAAGTATGTTTGACTTATTATAAGCATATCATCAAACAGATTCGTCTGACAATAAAGTGAAAATTATTTGAAATAAGCTTGACTTAATTATAAACAAACACAAACAAGCTCTTAGTTATTTAACACTAATTGTAGATCTTCATAGCCTTGAGTAGACAAGGTACAAAGTAACAAAAATGAAGTACAATTGGAAAATATAATTCCCACAACTGCAGCTCACGCTATTTTGAGTTTTGACAGGTTCAAGCGAATGAAACAGGTTTTGATATGCATCCTTGTCAGACAAAAGCTTCCGATGGTCATCAAGACTGAGAATATCAAACAAACAAGATTGTGACAAAAACTACAATAAGTAAAATAGAAATTCAAGGGTTAGCAGCGCATAGTTAATTACCAATCCCTGAAAATCTCTGTTAATTCCTATGGCTTCATTTAATTCTTTTTCAGGTTTATTTTTTCTTACGCTGGGAGCGGGGACAGTACATGTGCATGTGTGTTTCTTCTATAACTATATTAGAAAAAATTGACCGCATATTCTAAATCACCGAAACGGAATAAGGCTTAGTTTGTTGTTGGTGATAAATAATGATATCACTAATCATCTAGTTAATGTTTATGATAAAACCAAAGTTGTGAAAGTAAAAATGTAAATGGCTTGAAATAGGATAGCAAGACTTCACCTTTTATCTTTTAACAGAGCGATGATACCTGCAGCCTCTGCAGGAGAAACATTTGACAAAGAGTTTGATCGATCTGGGGGCCTTGGTATGCTAAAGTTGCTGGAAGAGCTGGAAGTGGGAGTTGGGGGACGTGAAGAACTGGTGGAACTGACAACAGATGGTGGATGCCACGAATCTGCAGAAATTTCTTGTGGATAAGGGTGAGCTTGTTGCTCCTGAGAATCCCTGTGGGTAAATACAATTAAAGCACTATAACATACACATAATCTGAAGCTTATGTGTCTTGGATATGATAACTTCACTAACATCAGCATATTCACTTTCCTTGTAAAACAAGAAGAGTGCATAGTTCTGAGCTAGAGAGAGAGAGAGAGAGAGAGAGAGAGAGAGAGAGAGAGATTGATGACAACGAGATGAAATGCACATGAACAGATAATGTCGCAAAATTGAATAAGACTTTCCCGGGACTTTCCCAAATGAGGCCAATGATGCTCAACAAACCCAAAGGCATCATGTTCTATAATCTCCACTATAGTCAACTTTATTTTTCCAGCATAATTAACCATATCATAAACAAACTCAACAAAACATCTACCACTCAAGACTAATCGCAGTGCTCTAAACAGACAAACTGTTACATTTAGTAAGGCATGTTTCTGAAGTGGCCTGTTTCCATAATCTTGCAAACAGGTTAGTTTCAAAATTGCAATTATATACTTCCACTCCTCCAAAATAAGTGACTCAAACATAGTCCCACGCCGATGATTTGGAGGGTAGAATAAATATCTAAAACAGACCATGAATGCCTTTCTATTCTATCACACAACTCTACTAGTCATCATAATCCATCAAGATTAAAATCAAAATCAGTCTGTACCAAGCTTTAGAATTGATCAGAAAAGGAATAATATAACCAACCATCTGGGACGGACCTAAAGAACATAAACTGATCATAGAGCTTGGATATGGTCTCCACTTGGAGATCCATGGATCACAACCGGTATCTCCCCAGTTGCACCAGAAATTGAGTTTCTAACCCACATCCCTAAGATTGTTAATTAAACTGATACCTGCTGTGTACAAGAAATATGATGCACATCCAATAAGCAGTTTGATTGAACTCAAAATGGGAATCCTTTAAACTTCCTGAACTCAGAGAGTGCAGATGTTCTTGTTTATTGAAAGAAAAGGTCAAATAATGAAATTCCAGTCCATAATTTCTCTTAGCACCAAATTGTCAACAGATAATCAGATAAAACAAGTAATAGATAAGACATGAAAGATCAATCAATCAAGAATCAGTTTTTTCTTCAAAATATATATATTAAAAAAAATTGAACATCGTAGCCCATCGGAGGATAAACATACTTAAACAAGAAAAATGAAAATAAAAAAAAAATGAGAGGAAATGTTACCAGAAGGACTTGAACATGGCTTTGAAGACGTATTGTTCGTTGATCGTCTATTAATCAATCAAGGAGAGAATCGAAACCCAGAGAGAGATTCACCGAAACGCTTTCCCTTTTCTTTTTTGGTTTCGCTTTCTTGTTAAAGGTTTCCTTGCTGTTCTCTTGCGCGTAGCGTGGCGCGTTATCGTTGGTGAATAAGATCAATGCTAATGCAAAGAAATTTAAGAGGAATTTCCATTTTTTATTTTTCTTTTAAAATACATTTTGTATGCGAACTCATAATCTTTTTTCAAGTAGTATTTAAAAACAATTTTTTTTTAAATATTATATTTTTAATCTTATGTAAATTTATCTAAATAGCATATATAAAATAAATAAAAAATATATCATTTTAAATTCATCCACTAATATTTATTTTCATTAAATTCCTTTTAATCTTTTTATATTCTTTTAAAATTTGTGTTTAACTAAAATTCTAATAATCATAAAATGTCATCTTCAACTAAAATCATAAAACTCATAAAATATCAACTTCAATTGAAATCAAAACAACAATGAAATGAATACCATTAGAGGAGATACATGAAATATAGCAATACATGAAGAAGAGTTTGAAAAAACAAGGATTACGTTTTGGACCACGCTACATGTTCATAAGGGTTGACACGTTTGTTTACACTCCTATTAATTGGCAATGTTAAGTAGATTGATTTTGATAATATTTTTTTCAATCAACTGTTACATTTTTTTTCACATAAGTGAGTGTCAATCTAAATGTACACTTTGTGTCTACAAGTAGTTTAATCATTACGTTTTAACGTGAATTTGATGAATTTAATATTACCATTAAATGAAATACATGAAGACAATTAGTTTTTATTTTTGCTTTTGAAATAACACAATCGCGTTAGAAGATGGGAGTCTTGTCCCCATCGTTAATGACTTTTAATTCTACACAGAAGTATTGATTTCTCTGCTACTTTAAATTAAAGTTTGGATGAATATAGTGATTTTTTAAAAAACAGATATTGTATTAGGGATGTATATAGAGTGAGATGAATATATAAAATTTGTTTTATTTATAGTTTATAAATGAATGAATTTAATAAGGATAATATTGAATTTTAAGTGGATGAAAATATTAATTTTTTAAAAATTTAAATATTTTAATAGAGATGTATATAGAGTATGATGAATATATAATAATTGTGGATGTAAATAATGGCACCCTGAAAATCTAGTATTTACACGTGAATTCATAATTTTTCAATTAGTTTTTTTTTTTAAAAAGTAATTTTTCACTTTGAATAATCTCTCACATATTCACTTACACTTTAATCTCTACCGAACACTCCTCGTATTATATCTTACAGTATGATAATACAAAACAAATTTGTTAACAAATATAAATTAAAAATTAAACATAGTTAAATAAACAAAAATATTCATTTTCGAAAATAGCTAATCGCACTTTTTTTATTACATTTTCTAGCACTTTACATACAATTTTTAAATAGAATATTACACCTATGTTTGATGTAGCCAAATATCAAAATTTTAATATATTTTTATAAAAGTTGATAAAACTTGTGAATTCAATTAAATAAATACGTGATTAAAGCTAAATATTAACTTTAATTTAATTGTTATGAACTTTTCCAGGTTTATTAAGTACTACATATTATGTTACGAGAAATATCAGCAGCATTTCACGTCAAAAGTACCCTCTTTGATGCAAACTAGAATATTTATTTTGTACAAAATATAATAAAATGTCAAATTTATGTTCCTACGACGTTCCAAAAATATGGGATGTTTGTCTATGTGTTAAAAGATAAAATTTTATATTGGGCTACTTATCTTAATAATGTTGACATTTTAAGACAGAACCACAAATCTTAATATGGCATCAGACTTCATTAAGTTATAACAAGCAATTCAACACGATTGAAACTCAAAAAAATAAGCACACGAATTTCAAGATTGGTTTGTTCAAACGAGCAACCATTTTGTGGGGGCATGATAAGGGATAAAATTCAACATTAAATAAAAATAAAAATATATACCAATTTATAAGAGTTTAAGCCACTCCTTTTAATAAGATTGACATTTTAAAATGGAACATCTAACTTATTTAATTTCAAATATCGTTTATGTCACATTAATGCCACCTCGATTGGGGTTGTAACTCCAATGAAGTTATGTAGCATTACTCCAAATTTTAACACTATGAACCCAAGGTACAGGGACAAAACAGAGAAAAGGGACTTGTGCATCGAAGTGAAGGTGCGCGTGATGCCTGCCTGCCTGCCTGCCAACCATTTGATTAATCATAGATTGACCATACAATACTATGAGCTTAATTAGGATTAAGATAACACGCAGTCAATAACTTATGACTTAAATTTGTGTATTTTGTTGGACAATTCTTTGTTTGCCAGCCTTGCGCTTGCTCCTTGTTAAACACACCACAATGTTAAGAGAATTGGATTGTATGGGAGATATTCATTGGAAAAACTGAAAGCTAGATCGGAATAAAGATCGAAACGAAATTAAATATTGATTTACTGAAAGGTCGAATGAATCAACAAAAGCTTCACCAGATTGACCAATATTTTGTGAATTTGCACGATATATCGATTGGTCTCTTTTGTTGAATGTCCGTGTCAATGTCTAATTAAGAGTCCAATCAACTAGACAATATCCAATTTTGAAATTCTAAATCCCTCCAAGAATCCAACTATAGATATATGTTGGATTTTACTCTGTAAGAGAACCAATTACTTGTCATAGAAAAATCAAATGATATGTCATTGGCTCGACTTTGAACTTCTACTGATGCTCACTTTGATCTTGTACTTTTACATAGGATTGGTTGTCTTTGAAATAGAAATCATGTTAAGATTTAGGGTTTTATCTTAAAAAGTTAACATTATTAAGGAGAGTAATTATAAATTGGTTATATTTTCTTTTTTATTCGATGTGAAATTTTATTCCTTGTTCAATGAGTAGTCCAACATGAAATTTTAAAAGATTAACTTTATTAAGAAGAGCAAACCAATTTGAAATTCTTGTGTTCATTTTTTTGTCTTAATATGATCGAATTGCTCGTTAAAATTTAATGTGCTCTGATATCATCTTAAAACTTGTTTCATCTTAAAAAATCAATTTTATTAAGAGAAATAGCTCAAACCTTTATAAATTGATCTATATTTTCATTTTTATTCGAAATGAGATTTTATCTCTTAACAAATCAAATTATAATATGTTCAAATCATGATTTTTTTTTTATATAACCGTTCGATTCATAGTAATTTCATCATAGTATCATATTTCCTAATAGAATTTATCGTGTAAAATCATCACCCGAAGGAAAGGATTCTTGAATAATTAAGCTCTAAAATTGTGTAACCCTAAATGGTCCCATTTGCTTCTTTTCTTTAGTTTTGGTATAAAGTTTTGAATCTGACCATTTTAAGTCATGGGTTGCATTTGTTTCACGTTAACCATCCAACATCAACTTTACTTTTTCCACTTATTTTTTCCTTATATCAAGGAAGATTATACTTTTTGTGAAGAATTTACGCAAACCCCCCAATTTTTAAGGTTTTATGTCATCTTGAATTGTTCTAATTGGAGCCGTTTGACTAAGTTAAAAGCTTTACTTACAAGTAAAAATTTTTTTATATAAAATAAAAATTTTTAAGTTAGACATTAAGGTAAAAATTA
This sequence comes from Fraxinus greggii, assembly GCA_903798315.1. Taxonomy (NCBI): domain Eukaryota; kingdom Viridiplantae; phylum Streptophyta; class Magnoliopsida; order Lamiales; family Oleaceae; genus Fraxinus; species Fraxinus greggii. Next base: position 188 of record CAIGRK010021630.1, on the reverse strand, counting down.
CGTTTTAAAAAAGTAATAATTTTACTTAAACATAAGAAAAAAATTAAATTATACGAACTTTAGGGATAAATAATTTATTCTACTTTTTTTTTTTTTTTTATTTGGTTTTCATTTATAATTATAATACTGCAATTTTTCCAACCTCTTAAACATTGTGTGTTAACTACGCTTCTGCAGGTTAAAACTTT
>CAIGRK010021571.1:0-14150 GCA_903798315.1 Fraxinus greggii | reverse complement strand
AACCTTCATGTTTTGATTTAATCTTGGCATTGAAAACTTCAAATCCATAATCCAAAATACAAAACTGCTACTTCCTTGATATCTGTCAGAGTTCTAAAAATCAAGGGAAGGTAACTGGAGTTCCAATTGTAAATCAAGGGAAAGTGATTGGAGTTCTAGTTGTTGAAGAACGCAGAGTTCTTCGTTGATCCAAAAAAGATAGACAAATTCATAAAGCCGGGAGTAGCTGCAGGAGTGTGCGATCCAAGAGGGCTTTGAAAACTGCAGTTGGAAGTTGGTACAGAAGCATGCAATCCATGAGAGCTGTGAAAATTGTAGTCTGAGGTCAGAAAGAACTAGTGGTAGTCACGTTTGGCGGGCTTTAAGTTCATAATTCGTTTATAGTAGATTTCTGACTGGCAAAGTGCCTGAAGTTTTTACCCAATTGGGGTTTCTTCGTGATCATTTCTTGTGTTTGTTTATTGCTTTCATAACTACGGTATTTCAATATTAGAAAAATTGAACTGTTTGATTAATTATCTAGATATAATTAATAGTGACTTGTTTCTAATTAATTATTAAGTTTTTAATTCCGCATAATCACCTATTTACCCCCCTCCCTCCTCTAAGTGTAGTTTGGATCGAACCTCGTTATTTCAATTTTGATGAATATTTGGTAGATTGTACTATTTTAATTTTCAAGTTTATTGACATTGGATGACTATACTAATGTTACTTTAAATCCAAATATTGGATGATTTTAATCTTTGTGTGACACGTTGTCCCGAACCAACCAACCCAACCCGACTGACATGTGATTAGATTGGGTTAGATTTCGAACAAACCAACAAATCGACTCGAGATATTGCTACTACGTCTATTATTTTGCTTCCAAAGAGGGAGAATGCTTGTAGCTAGATTGACTACAGACCTATCAACCTGTGTACAGTGTTCAATAAGCTTATCACTAAGCTCTTGAACACTAAATTGAGCTCATTGCTACATCGTATCATTTTCCCTTAGCAGAGTGGTTTTGTCCTCAATCGCCTTATTGGGAATAATGTATTACTAACTTAGGAAATGCTCCACACACTGAATGATAGAGCGCGTAGAGGGAATATTATGCTAAAGCTAGATATGGCTAAAGCCTATGATCGTATGGAATGAGGATTCATCTATTCTATTATAGGGGAGTTTAGTTTTGACCAGTTGTGGATAGATCGGATCAGATGGTGTATCTCAAAATGTCGATTTTCAGTATTTCTGAATGGCCGCCCATGTAGTTTCTTTCCATCCTTACACGGACTCAGACAGGGAGATCCTATCTCTCCCTCCTAGTTTATTATCGCTGTGGATTACTTATCTCCACTGCTTACTTAGAGGTTTCAGGCTTATCCTAGTATGCAATATTGACATGGAGGTACTACTAGTGTCTCGTTACTTGCTTTTGCTGGCGACATGATTATATTTGCCAATGGCCAGAAGAAATCTATCAAAAGGGTCATCGATTTCCTGGAGCACTATGAGGGGGTTTCTGGCCAATTGATGAACTGAGACAAGAGTGGTCTTATATTACCTAGGCGGGCATCAGATATTCAGATACGAAGGCTGGTGATTTTGAATGGATTTTTACATCAGATGCAGCCATTAACATATTTGGGAGTTCCCTTGTTAAAGGAGACTAAGAGGAACTTCTTTTTTTATGATCTTATTATAAAGGTCAAGAGTGGGATTTTTGGATGGGCTTCAAGGCTTCTTTCTCCTAGTGGTAGGATTACTTTTCTGAGGTCAGTTCTTTCCTATTTACCATTATATCTTTTTTAGATTATGAAGCCTCCAAAGACAGTATTGAAAAGGTTGGAGAGTACATTTGCACAATCCCTATAGGATTTTAAGGATCATGGGCAGCGTTTACATTGGCGGAGTTAAAAGGAGATATGTTTTCCTACTGATGAGGATGGACTAGGCTTTAGAAGATTCTAGGATACGATAGATACATTCTCCCTGAAGCTATGGTGGTCATTCACATCTCAGAACTCTCTTTGGGCTCAATTTTTACTTGGAAATATTGTAGAGGGACACAACCATCTCTTACAGCGGTTACTCATTTGGCATCTCCTATATGGAAGAGATAGAAAAGACTAGGACCACATATTAAGCCACATATTGCATGGTACCTTGGGGTAGGTCAAATTTTCTTTTGGCATGATTGTGGATGGGTGATACTACATTGGCGTCCATTTTCCCACACAGGCAACACACATATGCGAGGTGCAGGAATTTTTTGAGGAGACTAGATGGGATTTTGGACAATTATTACATGTTTTTCCACCAATTATGGCAGAGCAGATGGCGGGCATACCACTATGTATTGATGTACCAGATCGCATCTTTTGGAGGGCCGTATCAAATGGTAAATTTGCAACCAAGTCAGCATGGCAGTTGATCCGTTCAAGTAAACCGGTACAGGATTTATTTTGTCTACTTTGGAGCTCTATCATACCTACCGCAGTTTCTTTATTTTGTTGGAGATTATGGCAGGATTTGATTGCACTGGATGTTATTATTCAGAAGAGGATCTGCAATCAGTTAGCATCTCGAAGTCTGTGTTTTTTTGAGATTGAGACTATCACTCATATTTTTACTGGTAACAGTATATCTAATCAGGTTTGGCAACATTATGGAGGCTTACTTTAAATGACTATGGTTGTAGGAGAGAGCGTCAAACAGAGATTTCTGAAATTCTGCCATTTCAGTGATGTAGGGTCCCACCTTAGAACTCAAACCTCTTCCCGAGCATTTGAAGTATGTATAATTAGGAGAGAGGCAAACACTACTTGTGGTCATTGCAAAGAACACTTCAAGAAGATAAGCTTATCCGTGTGCTCAAGGAGCACAAAATAGCTATTGGTTGGATAATAGTCGATATCAAGGGGATAAGCCCTTCCATGTGCATACATCGGATATTGCTCGAAGATGGAGCAAAGCCATCAAGAGAACCACAACGTCGTTTGAATTCTCCAATGATGGAGGTTGTGAAGAAAGAATTTTTGAAATTGCTAGACGTTGGTGTTATCTTTCCCATCTCAGATAGCAAGTGGGTAAGCCCGTTCCAAGTTGTTCCAAAAAAGTCTGGAATCATAGTGGTGACAAATGAAGAGAATGAGCTTGTACCGACTTGGGTCCAAACGGGTCGGAGGGTTTGTATTAATTATAGAAAACTTAATTCAAAAACCAATTGAGCGAAGGAATGAAATGTTGGAANTCGCTTGAATCCTCCAATGATGGAGGTTGTGAAGAAAGAAATTTTGAAATTGCTAGACGGTGGTGTTATCTTTCCCATCTCAGATAGCAAGTGGGTAAGCCCGGTCCAAGTTGTTCCAAAAAAGTCTGGAATCATAGTGGTGACAAATGAAGAGAATGAGCTTGTACCGACTTGGGTCCAAACGGGTCGGAGGGTTTGTATTAATTATAGAAAACTTAATTCAAAAACCAATTGAGCGAAGGAATGAAATGTTGGAAGAAGAAAAAGTGAGAAAAGAAATCACGAAACGAGAAAACGGAGTTTGGGGACTAAAAGACAAAGAATGAAAATCTACTTGAACTATGCTATAGCATAGTTCTTTTAGACATGTGGTCACATGGTATGATGCAGGGCCTTTCGGAGCTGAAATTGAACTATGCTATAGCATTAAATGTACTATGCAATAACATAATGTATTTTCAGAGGAAAAATTCTGCTTTCCTTATATGATTCTAACTCTTATGAAAACAAATATTAGGGTGTCCTTTAAAGACCTAGGACCATCTAGAAGTGGGGAGAACACATTACGATAAATTCTAAGAGATTTTGGGGAATTAATAGCAAAAAGAGGCAAAGACATATCGAGATTCAATTGCAAGAACTTCAAGATTGAATTCAAGAATTTTCGGGTGATGAACAACTGTTATACTTTTTGTTTTCTTCTCATAACATGTTAGGCTAAATCTATTTGTGCCAGGAGAACTATGAACCTTGTAATATGAATTTTTAATTTTACATATTTGACATTGAAAACATGTTTTTGAATTTTGAATGATTTGCATGATTATCTTTTCTCTATGATTATTGTTCACGTTAGTTGTATTAATTTTGTGACTTATATAGGTTCCACATAATGTAAATCGTCATAGGGTCCGTTGGGGGATAGCTTTTACATCTTTGTTTCTTTTTTCGGGTCATCTTTCAGCTATTTGCACTTTAACACCTAAACTTCGATTTTCTTCCATTTTAGTCATTTTTCGATTGTTTCTCGTAGATTTCACCATGTTAATCAATGTTATCCTACAAAACATAATTTATATGGAAGCCATATTTTGATATATTACCAACAATTGTCTATATTTTATGCCCTAAATAAGTGTATAAAACGCATTTATCAGTTATCTTTGTGTGCATGCCTTCATGCATCTAAAATACTACCTTCATGTGTCATGATGTGTCATAGTTGCTAACTTCATGAACAAAAATGTGCTTGCATTGTTGCCTCTGTGTACTATGACATGGCCATATTACTACCTTCGTGAGCTATGATGTGCCAAATATGTTACCACGATGTGCTTAAGTTGCTACTTTCTTGTGTCACGACGTGTCTATGTTGCTTTCGTCGTATGCCACGAAAGGCCTGACTAAATCCAATGACATGCCTAAGTTGCTAACTTTATTTAACACAACGTGTCAATGTTGGTATTTGCATGATGTGCCTACTTTGTTGTATTCGTGTGCCAGGATGTGCCTGAATTCTGCCTTCATGTGCCTTCGTTGTTGCGTTCATGCACTACGGCATACCTATGTTGCTGCGTTCGTGTGATACAACATGCCTGATTTGGTGGCACGACGTACTTTTGTTGTTGCCTTCAAGTGTTGCTACCTTCGTGCGCCACAATGAACCTGACTTGGTATCATGATGAGCTTGAATTGCTGCCTTTGTGTGCCTCAACGTGCCGCCATTGCTGGCTTCGTGTGCCATGGTGTGCCTGAGTAGTTGTTTTTTTGTGACATAACTTCGTTGTGCTGATGCCCTCATGTAAATGAAATGCTACGTTTGAGTGCCACGATGTGCCTGCATTACTTTATTCGTGTTCTACAATATGCCTGCTCTCTTACCTTCATGTTCTTGCATTACCTTCCTCGTGTACCACGATGTGCTTGACTTAATGCATCGATGTGCATAGTTGTTTCCTTCATATGCATGCTTTGCTTCCTTGGTGTGCTAGGACATGCCTACGTTGATGTCTTCATGTGCTACAGTGAGATTGACTTGGTGCCATAAACGGGCTTGAGTTACTACTTTCGTGTGACATGATGTGGCTGTGTTGCTACCTTTATTTCTTGAAATACCACCTTCATGTACAACGATGTCCCTGCAATGCTGCATTAATGTGCCACGGATGCCTGAGTTGCTGCCTTCGTGTGCCTACATTGTTGCATTCATGTACCACGTCGTGCCTAACTCGGTGCACCACAAAAAGCTTTAGTTGATGCCTTAGTGTGTTGCACTAATGCCTTTGTGGCTACGATGTGCCAGATTTTGTGCCACGACGTGCCTAAGTTGCCGCATTCGTGTGCCTGTTTTGCTACCTTCGTATGTCTCGACGTGTCTGCATTGCTGCTTTCATGTATCACAACGTTCATGTGTTGCACCTTCATATTCAACGACATGCATATATTGCTGCCTTAGTGTGCCACGAAGTGCCTGACTTGGTGTCAATGTACCTAACTAGGTGTCACGATGTGCTTTAGCTATTGCCTTCGTTTGCCATAATAGTCGTGCATTACTATCTTTGTGTAGCACGACGCTCCTAACTTTATGCTATGACGTGCCTGAGTTGTTTTCGTGTGCCTACATTGCTACAATTGTGTTCCTCAACGTGCCACATGGATACCTTTGTGGATCACAACGTTCATGTGTTGTTACCTTCGTATTCAACGATTCGCCTGCATAACTACCTTAAGTGTCAATGTACATAACTTGATGCCACGATGTGCCTGACATAATTTCACGTGTTTTAAGTTATTGCCTTTATAAGTCATGACGTTCCTGCATTGTTGTATTTTATTAGTCATGACGTTCCTGCATTGTTGTATTCATGTGCCACGTGTACCAGACTTAGTTCCTTGATAATATCCTAACGAATATAGAGGATATTTTAAAGTCGTGTTGCATTATGCAGCTTAACACTTGGATTATATTTTATACTATATTAAATTCTGTGTTTCAACAGAAGGCTTTCAGTGTCGCAGTAAAAAAATTGTCTATTAATAACTGACATCTTGTAAGTATTCAAATAACTCGTTATCATCAACTATATTATAAGAGTCGCAACCCTAATCAAAATAATTGTAGTTTCTTATAGAAATCCTGTCGTCATATAATATTTAGAAGCAATTGTATGTCAAAATAAACTGTAACCCCTATATTTTCTTTAATTGAAATTTTAAAAACTTCCACAGCCTGATAAGCAATTCTCCCAGGCAAAGGTCTGGAGTTGAGATCAGATTTCCCAAGTAGCCTATAATTTTCAGATCAAGCAGTGCACAGATGCAGCTTCTATCTCTGTAGGCTTCGCTTATCTTATTTTTATCATTGAAAAGGGAGATAATGCACCTGTACAATACATTGGTTGAATATCTGCATCTCCAATCATTTATCAATCCTAATATTGTTACAAAGATGGCTAAGTTCAGGCCTGGCATCCATCCAAGTTGTGAATCTCATCTCGGCTGCAGAAGTGCAGTAGAGATAGGATCTAAACGTGATCAGGAGGAAGTACCGCCTGCAGAGGCACAAATGACTAGTTACTGTAAACTTCACTGCAGTTGTCTAGTACATAAGCAGGTAGTAGCAGGATTCAGATATGATTTATTGCTAATAGGCTGGAAGCATGCTGGTTAAATATCATTAAGACCAGCAAGCAGTCTAGAATTCAGAAAGCATACTCAGAGTTGAGCACAAAAATTGAGACAGGTCATTAGTGTACAGCTGCTACTCTAACAATGAAACCAACCTTAAAGCTTTAATACCCATATCCACAAGATATGCTCGATGATCATCGCAATTATCCGAAAGCTTCTCAAGTTCCTTGATGTAGTACAGAATATCATCTCGCAGATGTCCAGCACCTGAACACCTTCAAAATTGAGGGGCAAACTCAGTTGCAATGCTACGACTTATGGTCAATGTGGACAACCACTGGATACTATTGTCATAACTTTAAATTGCAACCAGCATTCAGCTAATTGCAACCATTAGATTTGCCGTGTTCAAAACATTCCAAAGATATTGAAATATATCTTCAATGAAACAAGTTATATTAGAAACAGATCCTGCTTTAATTTATCTTCTATTTTGAAGAATGCACGGTGAATTGATAATTTGCACGCAAAAGACCTCTTAACATGCACATCATGGATGTCCGCAGCAGCCACAAGGGTATTAAGCACTTTTTTTGTTGATTAATGAAATTTGATTTCAGTTGTTGACAACTTCAACGGTTTCAACACAGAACAAAGCATGTTCTCGTCCTTCCACTTGTGTGTGGATAAAGTTCATACTTTAACAAGACAATCAAGCTTTTTTGGCAAAAAGAATTGCGTACCTTTCTATAACAATGTCAACATCTGCTTTGCTCTCAGGTCCATGAAGAAGAACTCTAGTGAGGCTTAGAATGTCCCTGTAATCACCCATTTTGCGTAATTCATCACCAGAAGTTTTTTTGTCTTCAGGTGAACGAAATGGATATTGAGTTCCAGCCAACGATCGGGGAACGCATGATGTTAACGCTATCTCTGCTTCAAGTCTTATGCAAATGATAGCCATAGCATAGGAAACCCCTCCAAATCCTGTGTGTGATACGAATAGATAAGCCCCTGCGGAGCTGTAAGAGAAAGAAGCAAAGATAAATGTGATTTTAGCATACATAACATCGTATGCACGATTATGTCAATGCATGAAGGGATATCTAAAAGCACTCTGTCAATTAGCAAATCTTGAGCGTGCATGCGTCATGAAGATTAATAGTCGCCATACCACAATTTATGGTCTTGGTGCACTATCGACCCTACACTAGCAAAACCAAAACCCATGCAGTCAAAATCAACCCCAGTTCAGTACAAATCGATTGTCATTCCTCTATTTCTTTCTCCATTGTTTTATTTTTCCTCTTCTCTTGTTATCACTTCCTAAATTTGCACAGGGACGTGCATTTGTTCTGCTTTTGTTGTCTTCTGATTACAAAGAAAGAAAACTTTGTTTTTTAACCATTTTCAGGAAACAAGAAAACAGAGCTTAGTATACGAATATTTTTTTATGGTATCTTGCATAGTTGTAGTGCCTTGGTTTCTTTTTGTATAAACTTGCAGGGTCTTTGGAAATATAGTAGGTAATTTGAACCACTCAGTGTGGCAGTCACCAAAGCCTCCGACTATACAATGTGTGTGTGTTAATACATAAATATGGTATGAGAGCTTTTTTGTAGGTAATCAACTTTAAATTCAACGATTAATGGAGCAATCAACATCAAGGCAGGTAGTGGGTAGAATTGCAGGTCTGGGGGGTTGAAGAAGATGACGAAGGAAGAAGATGAAGGTATTTTGGGATTTCAAGAAACAAAGTATGAGGCCCTTTTCCCATAGCACCTTATCTTCAGGCCTTTCGAATTGAAATCCTCAAATAAATATGTTGTATTTACAGCCCTGCATCATGCTGCTGATACAAATACAGAAAGCTAAACCCAATTTTTAACAGTAATGACATGCAAGATGACATAAAAATAACATCAGAGAGAAAATGTCAGTATTAGATACTTACTCATCCTTACAGTATTGGATAGAATCAATATCTGAAGGTAGAGCTTCTCTTTCTCTAGTTAACGGTATCCTTCTATATGCCAAATTGCACCCTTCATTCTTAAGGGCAGCATATACCTCAGCAGGAGTTTTGACATCATCCACAAAAATATTCTCCCAATACCCTATGACGCTGACCTTTTTCAGTGCGGGGTTATATTCTTCTCGGTGTAAAAGCATTCGACCACCAGATTGTCTAATCTCAGATATTATATCTTCTTTTAAACGTTGCTCCATGTGTTCCACCTGTGAAATAGAACGAGACAAAGGTATTTAAAATATCTCTCTGTTTGATGAGTAGATTTGACTAAGCACAAAAGAATAAAATGAGTACATACCACCGGACCAGTGATTCCTATGTGTTTAAGTGTATCGACGGGCTTATTTAGTTCCCTAAGTACAAAAGGTGTATTGTTGATATAAACAACAGCTTCCTCCCGTAAATCAGTCAAAATTACTTTCTGAGGGGCATTTCCTTCTGGTTTGGGCTTGGCACCTAGATATGCTAACATCTCTTTTGCTCCTGCTATTGTTGGTGTCGCCATGCTATACACAGGATATCCATCCACCTTAAAAACATATAATCAATGTCAGATCTGTCATATGGTAAATGTTTAAGCAACAACGGCCACACTCAACAACGTTAATTTATCCCAAGCACAAATTTAGCTTCAGATCTGTGTCATATAGTAAATGTTTGTCCACTTATAAGCAACAATGGTCCCACTAAACAGAGTTAACTCAATTACAAGTGCGGCTTCAGCTCAGACAGGATTGCAGTCAGACTATAAAAGAACAAGCCGGATGGTTTATTAGTTCATCAGGTAGTTAGCATATACTACAACCATTATCAATTTTTATAGTCCAAGATATTCACTCACTTATTTGCTTCCAGTGATTGTTTCTTTCTGAGATAATTTCAAAATATTCTTTTATATTTAAAATTATAAACAACTAGTTCAAGCATGTTTTCCGTCCATAAATTTACTACAAGTCCTACTTACACCTTGTTAACCTAAGTTACAACTTTGCACGCACAACTCACTCGTAGTATTTCTAAACTCCCCATACTAATGTGGGACAAGTATACTAACTCTTATAGTTGTTCTATACCAATCATCAGTATGGCTAATAACAACAAATCATGTCATGCATTTTTCAATCAAATGATGAACTACTATAAATCAATTGCTACAATGGATGAAGCTTTTGAAGTTTGTTAGAAGCTTTAAAAAACAATATTTTAGGGACAATACTTTGGAAGGTAAGGTTTAGGTGAAATAACTATATTGTCTTCTTCAGCTTCTATTCTCTCATCATTGACCAAAGCCTTCCCTAGATCTTAGGTTGAAATACCACACATGTTGCTGGATATCTACTGATGCCCTAAGCAATGAGAGATTTTAATGCTCTCAAATTTTGGGTTCCCTGTTTATTTTGCAAGCATGTAAATCATCTATGATTACCTTGTACACGTGTGGTGCACCATGAATTTGTATATGGTTAGAAGTTCTTTGACCAGGAAAGAAGTACATCTTAAGAATAGACCCTTTCCCCAAAACTGAACCGCTGCGATCCTTTAAAATTGCATCCATGACAGCATCCCCATGCTGAGATTCATGTGGAGCTCTTAACTCCTCCTGAATTCAGAAACATGACATATAATTAAATGGCAACGTAAAGAAAATGTTTCAACCTTGAAAAACTTCATTGGATGAGAGAGCTTTACAGGAACAGATAAAAATCGCCCAGGCCTTAATCTGATAGACCATTTCATTGCTTGGACCTCTGGTCTTTGATGTAGCCAACTCTTAAAAGTCATTCTTGATTCTCCTTGTCTGCAAAATCCATCAAAGGCTTCACTTCCCAGATATGCTGCAAAAGCAATTAAACGGAAATAGCGCTCTAAATACTCAGCACCGCGATTCAGCGCTACTCTCCTTTCTCTAGGCTCAACATGCTGCTGATTAAATAGCTTTCTGTATTGCAAGACAGCTTGGCGTATATTCTGCAGTGCTGAACATCGATCAATTATAGCATCTAATGCTTCTCGGCATTCCACCCCCTTATCAAATAATCTAGTTATCTTCCATAGCAGCAAGATGTCATTTATCCCAAATTCACGACTTGAATCCTTTCCAGACCTACTTTTTGCCAAAACAGAATTTGACACAGAAAAATGATCTTCACTTTCATCGTCACTTGGCATACTGCAGCCCAACTCTTCATGTGATGTGCCATCAACTAATATTGTAACAGGCCTCCCATAATCTATCCGAAGTTTAAGAAGGCAAGCAATGACAGTGCCTGTTGTTGTCCGTCCAATACCCATCTGTAAATATGAACACAATAAGGGAGGGGAATAGTACAAGTAGCTATCACATGGACTCTGGAGAAAGTTCGATAAAATATGGGAAGGACAAGAAATATTGGGTGATTGTCTAAATAAATCTTTCACCTGACAGTTAAAAACAAAAGCTGTGTCTTTGGAAGCAGATACAATGTTCATAGCCAAGGTGTCAAAATCAGAACTTTTTGGAGCTTTTCCATCAGTGATAGGCACACGTGCATACTTGATGGGGAGACCCTCAGCTTCAAAGCACCTAAATACCTCCAGTGGTGTCTGAACAGCGTCGGAGCTCACATGCTCCCAAGCATCAAAAATTTGTCCATCATCAGTTTCATGGATGACCATTATGGCACCTTGATAGCATTCAGCTTCCCGCAAAATATCATCTTTCAATCGAGCTTCCATTCTTTCTACCCTTTCACAATCAATTCCCTAGATGCAGAAATCTTAGTACATGAGTATCCTAATGTAAAACCAAAGACATAATCACGAGTACATATTCTTCTGTACGTATAAAACTCGATCCAACACAAAAAATAAGTTCAAGAAAAAAGTGCAACAGAATTGAAAAGCTTCTAAATTTCAACACCAGTCTGTCATCATCTTTGATATTGACATTTACTCCAACATATCACCTCGTGAGATTGCAGTGCTTCAAACAAAAAATAGAAAAATAAAATTTAATTGAGGATATCGGCGTGAACAAATTGTAAATGCCGAGAATCTTGAAACGCGTGACTTTTTCATTTGAAGTTTAAAAAAGGAGATGATAGACATCAAACAAAAATCAAGGAACCAACGTGATTTAAGATTTAAAGGCTGCAAAGAGGCCACTCCAATACTGAAGAATAAAATTCTTATATAAATGCACATTAGCAGCAGAAATACCAAGCAGGCTCACAATAATGCAATTGCAGTTTCTATATGTTTCAAATTGTTAAAAATCTTTCCTGACATAGGAGATAAGAACACTTTATCATGTCTAGTTTATATCTGTTGCCAATGATTAGGATAATTCCATAATGACAAACTGTGAACTCACCACAAACATTTAAAATAATGAGAATTAGTAAACTTCTGCATGTCAAAAATTAATCCATTTTGATGTTTTTCAACTGATGGGTTACATACAAATAGCCAGATTTGGACCCCAAACGTTTTGCAAGACTGTTATAGCTCAAATTGAATGGCCCCCTAGAAGTTTTCCGTCACACAAAAGCCTTTTTGGATCAATATTTTAGGTTGTCATCTTTACTTAATGAGAACAACACTGACATACATTAAAACCCAAACAGAAAACCACAAATGGCAGTTGAAAAATGTCAAAGAAGCCATTTAATTAAAATGGAGAGCGCATAAAGATTGGTCTCCGTAGAGCAGAAGCAATGACTCCATGGTTTTGAGTATTTTGCTTAATTATTCAGACATAACATAGGTAACAGAGTTATTCTCTACTTCAATAAAAATACAGTAATGTATGAGAAATATCTTTATCTGATGCACATTTTGACGTATGACGCAAAAAAGCTCACACCCATAACCATATCCTTAGTCTAATCTATAAGAAAGCATATCAAGATTCTCCAGAAACTTGTTATAGTGACAGATAATGTGAAAAAAATATAGTATCCACTTCAAAGTTCACAAGCAAACAGTAATTTTCTAGGAGCAGCTAAAAAAAAATCACTCTCATTTTGGAAATAAAAATTCAGATAAGGATGTGATATGCTATTAGGATTTATGTTGTATTGGCAATTCTTTAAACAAAAGGATTATTATAAAAGAATATGATTGTTACAAAAAAGTTATAAAAGTTTAGAGGGTGACCTAGAAGCCTTTGGGTTCGAGTATGGAATAAGGAGAAAGAATCGCCGGATTTATGCTAGCCTATCGCCTATTGCTTATTGCTCGAGCGACACACATGTCGCTAGCCTGGCACTCGAGCGACGGTTTTATACATGAAACCCTAATTCGCAATTTTCAAGAGTTCTATCTTATTCTACCTAAATACCTCTTATTATAAATACTCAATGTCCATTACATTTTTGTGTGTGGTTGACCATTATATTACAATTTCATCAAGATCCAAGAACACATCCAACCATTGAAATTAAGCATTTGATTCTTGAGATCAATAAACCACAAGTTGGAAAAAACATCAAATTCATATAATCTAAAACATCCACTTCCTAGATATAATCAGGAATGTACTTTCTCAATAGCCTTCAAATGTTGCTGAAAATTGAAGGAGGTTGGATCAGAAACACATAAAGAGTACAAGAACAAGGTGTTCTTGGTGATGTACAGGAGATGGGCAAATTCAGAAGATCAGGTGCGGGTGTGAGTGAAGCACATTCCAGCGGGTCTTGAAGATTGCAGGAATTAGATCAACGAGTCTAGTGAGTTTTTCTAGGTTGAATCATACAGTAAGTTCTTATTATCTATAGTGGAAGTTACTAGCTTGGTCTCGGAGCTTTTTACCGAGATAAGGGTTTTCTCTGTCATCAATTCTTTATATTGATATATCATTGATTTCATAAAAGTCGGCAATTCAACTTAGGGTAGTTAATTCACGTAAACTGGATCTAGATTAATTAATTATTGTGACTTGTTGCAATATTGATCAACGATAATTTTTAATTCCGTATTATTCACCTTCTCAACCCCCTCTAAGTGATTTTAAGGTCGAACTAGTAACTTTCAAATAGTATGAGCCCAAATATGTTTCCTGACCCTAGTTTTCTCGATAAATAGTTCATTGTCTGTTCCGCCATATTTTGAAGGCAGTAACTATGCTTATTGGAAAGTTAGAATGAGAGTCTTCCTGAAATCTATGGATGAGCGTATTTGATTAAGCATAGTAAATGGTTGGACCATCCCATCTACCACAGTTGCAGGTGTAGTTTCCCAACTGATATTTCAACTTGGTCTAAG
>CAIGRK010021570.1:0-12651 GCA_903798315.1 Fraxinus greggii | reverse complement strand
CGATTCGGTAAAACATTCGGTAAAACATTAGGTGCGTGTAGCATTACTCAAAAAATGTTGTCAATGTAATAGAAAATACCACATATTTGACACCGCGTATGAAGTCAGCGCGTCTACATTTTTCCGTGTCGATTGCATAAAGGTAATTCAGAAGCGCAACCGGCGTCGAAACTATTATATCTGGTTCTTTAAATGGCAAGCCCTGCAGTGAAATTACTCATCGATAAGAAACACAAAATGATGAAATTCCACCAGTAGACACAAGCGACTAATTGTTAGATCAACAACAAAATTAGTACTCATATTTCAGTACCTGGCGGCCACAAATAGCAGCAACTTTGAGAAGTGGTTCCCCGCTGTCACCACAGAGCGAGTTAGCCATACGAACCACTTGCTCACACAGCATTACATTTGGGCAGAGTACAAGGGAAAGCAGGTGATGCTTCTTCAGTTTTTGATCATCCACATCACTTTCTGAAACATCTGACGTCCTACATAGCTTATCTACAAGAGGAATCAAGTACCCATGAGTTTTGCCACTACCCGTCTCTGCTGCAACCACCACATCGGTTCCTGAGAGTATGCTTGGTATGCAGACAGCCTGAATTATATTAATACATAAGCGTCTCACAGCGATGAACTATTCCCTCTAACTTAAAAATTATAACTGCAAATCACATTGATAAGATACTTTTAAGTTGGAATTGGGATCATTCAAAGTCTACTTTGTTCACAGATTCACTAACAGGAACACAAAAATTAAAGAAAGCGACAACAAAAATTATATCAATCACATTTTCTCGCTGATGTAAGAGATTAAAAGCGTATGTACTCTGAGTTTTCTATTGTTCACAATTAAAGTGACGAAAAATCAAATCTTGGCGCTGAATTTGAGAGGGCAAGCAAAACTTCAAAATTTCCAAACATATTAAAAAAAACAAAAAACAAAAGAGAGAGAGAGAAAGGAAGAGTAACATCTTTGAGCTGTAGAATAGGCTCAAAAAATCTCAGAATTACGCCCGAAAATCGCAATCTCCAATAACCAAATCCCAATTTTAAAAAATGAACAAAAATTTAACTTTGCCTATGATTAATAGAAAACAAACTGAAAAAAATTAAGCACCTGAACCAAGGAAGGCCTATGGAGCCCAACATTAGACAAAGCCCGAGAGATGCCATCCGAAACACCAAGAGACGCCCACGAAACGCTTTCTTCCGCAAAGAAGGTGTTAGCGTCGCTTCCGTTTCTATCGGCGGCGGCGGCGGCGGCGGTCCTAAATGCTCTGATTTTATTGCGGTTTGGAGAGTGAGAATTGCCACGAGTGGTGAAAGACAAGGTTGTGAGTATCAGCAAGGAGTGATTTCTCGTAAAGGGTGTGAGAAATTTTGGAGGACATGAAGTTTTGCAAGCACTGAGCATTGAAATTGAACGCTGCAGCATCATTTTGTGTTGATATGGGTTCTACGAGCGGAAACTGGGAGGTTTTGCTGGTCGGATGTGAGCCGGGCTGCTTATACGATCCGGTTCGAAATGGGCTACCATGTTTGACTAAGTTAAAACTTCAAATATTTGCTTATTTAAGTAAATCTTAAAATAAAGTCATTCCTCCATGGAAATTTCTATCCTTTGCCTTCTGCCGTAATTCAACATTGTAGTTTCAATTCTCGTCAATAGACTTTAGAGGTCATCTAATGATATTTTTCATCCAAATTGTTCTAAATAACGTTAAAAATGTCTAAGAGCATCACATGTGTTAATGAATAGAATTTTACGTCGAATAAAAATGTAAACATAAACAAACTTATAAATGATTGAGTTACTCCTCTTAACAAGATTGACCTTTTAAAATGGAACCTCAAATTTTAACATAGTATCAAGCTCATTAAGCTCTTACGAGCAATTCGATTCGGTTAAAACTCTAAAAGTGAGCATACGAATTTCAAGATTGATATGTTCAAACGAGCCACCATTTTGCAGGGGCATGTTAAGGGATAGAATTTCATATCGAATAATGATGTAAACATAAACCAACTTATAAAGAATTGAGTTACCACTCTTAACGATGTTGACCTTTTAAGATAGAATCTCAAAACAACCTGTAATTACCTCAAACTTCTGCGATCAAAAAGGTAGCAATTCCTCTAAGAAGTTGGCAGCGGAGAGAAACTCAGGCACAGCTAGTTAGTAGATTAATCAAACAAACAGCAACACCAAATAAAAATGATCTTGCTCGTGTAAATATTAATTAATTTAGAACTTGGAGATGAGAATAACTGATAATACGTGCGACAAACAGTGATTTTGGAATTGACGCATTTAATAGATAAAAGATCGATGTGATTTTGGAATTGATACATTTAATAGACAAAAGATCGATGCGAACCAAACATGTTGCTGTAGTGATTTATGATAATTCCACAAGCCACACGGCCATCACGTTGGCGTTTCAAAAGGACGATGCTTTTCATTTGGGTAATATATTTATAACTTGTTTGGAAGGTGCAATTTATAATACTAAACAATACTTCAATAGAAAAGAATCCGAAGTCATTGTTAGTTGTAGTGTCTAGTCTTGATTAATACTGCGAACGAAATGTACACGAGGAATGGAGCAGAAGTAAAGTTCATATTTCTCTCTACAAATCTTTTTGTCCATGGTTTTATTGCTTCAGGCTGGGATCACTGGCAGATTCGAAGGGATTCAGACGCGATGACACGGGACTGTTTCCTACTATTCAAAGTTCACGTGGCATTAAGATAAAAAAAAAAAAAGCCAAACTCTTGATGTTACCGTCCCTCTAATTTGGAAACAAAGCCATCTGCCAAATCAAAGGAGGCATTAACCCAACTATTTTTGCTAAGGTGGTATTAAGACTTGAGAGTTTCATAATAAAAGGACAGAAGTAGCGTACCAAAGGTGACAATAACATCGTTAACCGTTCAATCCAACATAGTAAACAAGAAATCAAATGGGATGTCTAACTCCAACCCGATTCAATATATGGCATTGTCTATCTAACTCCTCAAACTATAGGAGGCAAGAGCTGGTATTTATGCCACTGAATTTCAATATATGCCGCTGTTATTACTTACTGAGAGGCAATACACTCAAGCCAATCAGCTCGGCCAGCTGCAAATTTTAACTTCTTAACTGCGTTTAATCATTCATGCGTATCAACACGAACCAAAAACACACTTTCATTTAACATGAAGCAACCGAATAAATTATATGGAAAAAGAAAGTAACAAAGCATATGCTTACCAAATGTAATTTCTAACTCTCAATGAAAAACTAAATATCAAAATTGGATCATCAAACACGAGAGATCTCAATCAACTCAATGTACGATTCTCCACAATATCCATAAAGCCCTTTCAAAGCTTTCGATGCAACTTCCAGCACAACATAGTTTGCGAAGTATGAACCCTCCCTGCAAATGACAAAATAGTGAATAAAATTAGATTTGATAGATTGAATGTGCAATCAAGCTAGGAAAATGCCACGTGTACACTCTTTTGTTGAAATTACAAGTGTTGGCAAGTGTTGATTGATTGGGGGAAAAAACTGTCAAAAATTTAAACTGTCCAATGGTGTGCTGCCACGCGGAAAAGTGTGAAAAATGATGTAAAGAATGATGTACATGTAGCATGACTGATACATTCCACCCCTTCCCAGCTTCTCCGATCCCCACATATTTGTCATGGCTGCTATCTTCTCGGACTTACATACTTAATCCGGTCTCAATCCCCTCAATAATATGTTGAGTGAATTGAATCTAAAATTGTCCATTGTAAGGTTTAATAGGATCTAATCAAACGCATCTAGAAGGACGTGACTTTTTCCTTTTCACACTTTGGTAGTCTATATAGAGGTTCTAATTAGCTATGGTGGATAATTTTCTCCTAGCTTGGGAAGGGCGGGGATTGTTGCAATTATAGGTTAAAAGTCTATTAGATACTGAAGAATTCTGATCATTTCAAATCACTCCACGGCCATGTGTGCGCGTGCATACTTTTATGTTGGATCTTAGAGTCGGCATTTGTTCTGTTTTTGGCTTTATAAATTGGAATTTGATGGTTGTACAGGGCCACATGGGCCCTACCAAGTGGCGCCCCCTATAGGTGGGGGCCCTGTGCACTGCTTTTATAAACAATGGTGTGGAGAGCTTTCCCGGGAAGGCTGTTGGGAGTAAGAATTGGTGGCCAAGCTGCAGCTACAGAAGCCAAGGTAGCTGCTTGTATCCTTGTTGCATGTGTATCCATGGTTGATTTCGGCCGTTCATTACTGCAAATGGAAGAGAAGATATTCGGATAAATCTGATTCATTTCAACTTTCGAAGCTCATGTGATGTTCTATGAATAACCTCTGGAATGCAAGAGGAAATGGGGGAGAGCATTTATCTATACACAAACTCCAACAATATACTGCACGGGTTCATAATTTTGTCACTTGAGATAAACGGTATCCTTCATCTCGATTATCAGTTTTTCCCAGCAAAACGACGTTTAGAACATCTCCACGAGTTCATATAGCTAATAAGACTTAAAATAAGTTCGCTAGTATGCATAAGCACAATACATTTTTGTTTCTTAGGGGCTCCTCTGGTAAACAAACCACTAAAATCCTACTTTCAGAAGGGCTACGAACACTTTACTTATCAGACTGAACTGGTTCTTTGAAGCTGATATCTTGGTTCAGAAGAGTCAGAAGGCAGCATTTTCATGAATTCCTGTTAAGAACAGAAACAGCATCAGCTACAACTGCTTACCATCACAAGAAAAACAACAATGTCATCGCTATAAAAGAAAATGGGTTTGTTCTGTATGAAAACAGCGAAAAACAGTTTGACATTAACATATAATTGAGATCATAAAGTATTCTCTAATGAGGGTAGAACTACCTTCACAAAATCGGCACAATTTATATTATTCCCTTTTTTTCTGAGACTTAGTACCATTTGAAGGCATGGTGAGGATAAGAAGTCTAAGCTTCTAAAAACATGTTTGGTACGGAGGATTAAATAGTACGTAGAAAAAGAAGCTATCCTTTTGTTCATTATGATCTCTAATATGCACTAAAGGCACACACCAGAGGATGAATGGTCTTCATTTTAAACATCACCAATTTGATGCCTGAAGGGATCTAATTACCCATCTACATGCAAAAATAAAACCAGCCTCATGCGTAATCCAAGACAGGTTATCAGATGGTAAGATAAACTAAAGTTCTATTCTCGGTTCTTTGTTCAGATAATGCAGGTGAAAGTCAGAAATTTTGGCCGGTGGAGTGCTGGAAAAGTTATATGTGGAACTCATAAGTAGGAGAGGAACTGGCTGTCTGGGACATTACACTATTGAGTAATCCTATCTGTCACCATCAAGCTCTTAATTCCTTTTTTCCCCCAGTAACAAAGCAGAAACTTATTTTTCTGAACATTTTTGCTCAACTCCTAGTAGATATTGCCTTCCATTATCTCAAACCCACACAATGAAAGTCTTGCTATTTTATGCTTTCCAATCAAGATGACAGAGACATGAGGAGGATAAATAAAAGGAATACAGGACGCCGAGGATCAACACATGGAGTTTCCCAATGAAAATTTTACTTTATTAATGAGACTAAGTAACAGGTTCCTATATCCTAAAGATAAACAGGGAATGAATTAAAAAACAACCAAATTGCGTCATCATTGCCAGATGATTTGATAATTGGCAGGAATTTCAAGGAAAAACATGATTATCGCTCCATTGCGAGAGAGAGAGGTAGACAAATGAGTTCTGGTTTGCATACCACTACCACCAGCTAGACACTGCTTGAAGGTGCAGAAATAGTACAAATAAATGCTTTGAGTAAGACCGACGAGATTTGACAGTGAAGTGATAATTGAAGTAGAGGAAGCATTGATCTAGAACGGTAATTCTTAACGATCATGGATCGAATATGAGAGGAAAATCAAAGTAAGTTTAATGACGCAAACTGTGGATTCCTAGTCGGTTTCCTATATTTTCAAACCAACGTAGCAGGAGGGTAAAGGAGGAAAAGGTTTGAAAAGAAACAGTTATCTAAGAAGTCAAAAACTTGAGGAGTCTGAAAAACTAGCTGCTCTATAGGCTCATGTAAGTAGGAACAAAAAGAACCTACGATCTTTGCATTACCGATTTTGACCTCAAAGCCGGAGAGTATTTTTATTAAGAAGTCTGAATGCTAGTTGCAAAAGACCTGAGAAACCTAATCAGTAGAAATATACATTGATGAACTCAGAAAGAAAAAATCAGATGCCAAAAAATATTTTTTATTCGTATAGATATTTGGGGATTATACTATGATACTCCAAATTCATATTTCTGAGGCCCAATTACAAACTACACATTCAAAATTGCTTCATTTTCTTGATTCTCAAGGAACGAAGTGGTATGTTCATATCTAGGCAGAGACTATGTCACAGATGTCAAGAAAGTTACTTGTATAGGAAGAGGAAATGGATTAAAATTCAAAAATTCGATCAATTCAACTATAAAGAGAATGCAGAAAATTATAGAGGGTTTTCTAGTATATCAAACAAGAGACTTAAGGAAGCAACAAGCAGAGCCAGAGCCTTGTATTAATATTCCAGAGCACATACTCTTGTACTGTTTCGATGGTTGATACCTAGTTTGTTGGAACTTAGTGTAACACGTGACAAGATCACAGTTCAAAAGGTAGAATTTCATTTAAGTTGTTACTAATTAAAAAAGATCTTGAAAGATTTTCAAACAAATAAATTATTGATTTAGAGATACACGAATGATCTGCTAGTGCTTAGTCACACATTTGGAATATTGCAACCCCCAAAAATTTCATGAAACACAAGACCAAATGGCTCGTGATAAAACCAGTTTCCATAATCTAGTCACACATTAGGAATACGGAAACCCCCCAAAAATGAAGACAAACAGGAATGTGCTACCATTCCTATCAGAATTGAAAAATTGGAGCATCAATAAAATGCCCCTTGAGGAAACCATATATGACCTTAAGTATCTAAGGTTACCTTAAATTGGAATATCTCAAAAACAACAATAAAGATTTGATATTAATGGAACTTCCAACTAGCAGAGTCTAAAGGTGAAGTGATTGTTCAGAATCATGACAACTTCACTGGAAAAAAGATAATCCCGATAAATTAAAAAGTTAAATGAAAACTAATGTATAAATATTATTCATGATCCAGAGCAGCAAATATCTGAGATACAAGAAGGAAGAGGCAGGTATGTTGATTTGTTTTTGAAAACCAGGACAGTGCATATCAATTATCATGTGAAGAGATTCTCCCAAGGAGTTGAGGTTTCTCAATAGGTGGGAAGTAAAATAACATCAGTGGTCGAATCGACTAACCTCAAACTTTCTCACGTCAAGTTTTGCTTGTCTATTTAGTTCAATTTTGAAGTCGAGGATCTCCTCTCAACACTATATTAAGAAATACATAGCATAAATCCAAATTGGGGCGAGTGAATTTCATTTAGCTGTAGGCTCAGATGACATTAGTCACTCAGTGCTAATTAAACTTCCCTATACAACCAGCACTAGAGAGTAAAACTAACTCTCTATTCTTAATGAACAATTATTGCATTTAATAAGTCATAAATTTCAATACTCCACTACTTAAGCTATTCAAACCATATTTAAATTGACTGGTCATTGACATACAAAAAATTATGTTAAATAAAATATGGGGAGAAATCAATAAATGTTTCTTGAGAAAAGCAAAATGAAGAGCAAAATATAGAGCATAGTTGGAGTGAATAAAAATTTTAGCTCTCTAAAAAATGCTCTCTATAATGCATAAAAAGCTCTTTATAAATACAGAGTTTCTTGGAAATGCTCTAATACACCTTAAAAATGTTACAATATATTTAGAAACGAAAAGAAGATTGGAAAAAGAAATCTACAAGTTTACTATGATCTGTAATTTAAAAGGATTCAACATCTTATGGAACAACTACAATTATTTCATTGTGATTCGTAATTTAACAAAAAAGCAACTCATTTATACGAGAACTATGAAAAACTTTCCAAAGTCATATCTTCCTAAACATGTCAATAAATAGGCCAAAAGTACTATATATAATTTCTTTTTTTAAAATGATCATGTAGTAGCAATATTAAATGTAAAACCTCCCAAATAATCTGAAGATCATATCCACAGCATTTAAACAGCATGCTGCGAGATGCTAAAGCAATACGTAATAGTACACTACAAAGGTTTCATTATTAGAATTCACAAAAAGCGTATAATGCTTTCTTTAAATTAGGTTTCAGAGATATATTCCAAACTTAGTTAAATATATGGCAGAATTGGCTAAGATTTTAATCCATATAGAATGCACATCATTACATGAGGATGCTGTTCCAGACAATCCAAACCTGAGAAGTTTTATGATTATAGAAACCACTAAAGCAAAGCAGATAAATTACAAATAATGATATTCGAATGGATTTCAAATCCCTTGATTGTGGAGTTCTCTATTGTTCCACAAGAAATGGATGGAAGATCTGAATTGTTAACTCAATTTTCCGATGATGACTTGAAATTTTCATCCATATATTTAGATCATTAATCAATTCACTAAAGCAGCGATGAAATTGAGGAGAGCTACAATTATTCTAATGGTGGGCAATTCATCAAGACCTTCACCTTCATCAGGACAATTGCCAAGGTAAGTCATGATTGTGATGGGTTTAGCAAAGACAGTGTCACCTTTCGGCCAAAGAAACCCTTTGATGACAAAT
Source organism: Fraxinus greggii (assembly GCA_903798315.1). NCBI lineage: Eukaryota > Viridiplantae > Streptophyta > Magnoliopsida > Lamiales > Oleaceae > Fraxinus > Fraxinus greggii. The sequence goes on along the minus strand of CAIGRK010021570.1, from coordinate 3,880 downwards.
TTCACATATGTTGACTAAAAATTCTTCATTGTTCCATATATTTCGGTTAACTTTTTTGTTAAAGAGAACTACAAGAGTGAGCGAGCTGCCGAGGAAAGCAGCGGTGACTACTCAATAAAACCAAGAAAAAAAGAAGACGTCACCAAGATAGAAAGTTATATGAATTTGTGATTTCTCACATAAATGACTTGGCCTTTTTTAGTTGTCCCTACAGGTCAATAGTGTGATAAGAATACAACAAAGTTTAGGTGAGTTTTCCAGAAACAACAAATCATATGTGTGCCTCCACAATACTTGTTATTACAAGACTTGTGCGACTCCCATCTCATGTCTTTTCTAAGGAATTTCATGCACATACAGAGTATAAAGAATTTTTTCCCCTTCGGTGATTAACTGCCTGTTCTGAACTTACTTAAAATAAATGAAGCAGCAGAAAAAGTCCAATGAACTTATACCGAAGAAAAAATTGTTCTTTGACTGTCAACGGATAAAGTAGTTGTTCTATTGGATAACCATTATCGTGTAGGTTAAGCATCCACCCCTTAGATATAAATTGACAATTGTACTCATCCCATTCATTTTAGTGATTTCTGATCATATATACAACTTACTTTTCAATTTGTTCTCTAACTTTAAATTATCTATGAAGAATTAGCAATCCTGTTCCATTGATATCAGAACTGGATACCTTACCACGATAAATCAACAATCATTTGACACTAAATCTATTTTTCCTGGATTAAGTTCCCTATAAATCTGTGTAACCAACATCACATGGTAGTAACGTCTCATACGATAAAAAATTGAAATATTTATACTATAGAAACGCAAATACATATGCAGCACAGGTAGAGAGATAATGAAGATATAGATAGATATTCCCCACCTTTATTTGTTTGAGCATCGCGTTTGCTTCTTCAAGATACGAAACCCTGCTTATCGCGTTTGTGTAAATCGCCAGAAAGCAAATCTCTTCAGGTAAAACACATAAAACCTAGAAACTAAATGACCGTTAAGCTTGAGAGTAAAACATAATAGATATAAAATCCTACCTGTTTTCTTGCCCGTGAGCGTGCGGAAGACTCCCTGTTGTTAATCTTTCTCTTCAGCCTCCTATCAAGTTTCTTCTGAGCGTCTCCAGAGTCCCTTTGCCCGCTAGAGTATCAACATATCTGACAAAGCATCCACTGAAGGAGAAGGTGAGAATCCCATTGGGAGCGTAAAACTTTGTGCAGTTAACCCATTTTGCAACCCCGTAACAGGTCCAAAAGAAGCATTTGCCTCGTAGAGCCCTGCTTTCACCAAGAAATCCTCCAAAGTAATCTCCCCAAGTGTCTACTCTATTTCCTTATCACCCGTCTCCTCTGCATTCCTTATCTTTTGTCCTCGGATATCCTTCCACGCTTCCTCCACTGTCTTCCTGTTAAACGCCCTAGCATGTGACAAGCTAGCCTGCAGCCGGTGTGAGGATGCCGGGGAAGAATTGTTCGGGTCTATCCAGGAAGAATTGCTTGCCTTGGCATTCCATACATTTTTAAGCAACTAGTCAAGATTCATGCTGCCTAATGGTTTGCCCAAGTCACCCAACTAGTTTTCGACCTCATTGAGTGTGAGGCTAAACTGTGAGTTCTGTTGCCTAGCTAGTGGTGAGTGTCCATGTGCCTGCTGCCCACTACTGCCAACCCCACGAGAATTCATTGTCTGAATTCCCATTCCCATTCCCATTCCCATTCACACCTAAAACCCTGTCAAATAAATGATCAAAAAATATTTAAAAATTCCCAACAAATCAGTCAGCTACCAAATTCCAAGAACCTTAAAAACCATAAATATGAAGCAAACGTAAAGCAAATCATCTACACAAATGCATGCATAAAAACACTCATAGCAAAATGCAAAAAGGTTTCGGACCCATTAAATTAACAAGTGGAATTTTTATACAAGAAAAAGAAAACAAAAACATTGAGCATAATTCAGAAAGCTCCATAATGTGCCACATAAAAAAAAATTAAAGTTAAATTTTCTCCTTAAATTTAGTGGGGGGAAAAACTAAACAACAGGACAAACACCCATGATTCTATTCCCAAGAACATAAACTCAGCAGCAAGGCAAATAATAATAATAATAATAATAATATGGTCAATAAATGGCGAAATAATTACCTAAACATTATAGAAACAATTCTGGAAATAGAATTACCTGGTAGCAGAAGATGGTCCTGATGTTTTGAAATTTACAAGAGACTGTGGAGGACATAGAAGCTATTTTTTCTGTGTCCTCCTCTCAGAGATCCACGTGGTCTAAATTTCGACAAATGTTCATTTGGAGAAGTTTTTGTATTTTCATATTTTCTTTTTTCCGTTTCTGCCATTTTTTACCGAGGGCAATTGACATGATTTTTACTTTTATTTTTGCCATTAGAAGAGTTCGTAAGGAAGCTACCATAAGGGGTGTCTTCAATTAGATATCTTAGGATTTAAAAGGTTTTGGATTATTCAATAAGACCTTATTGATACTGTTGACCTTTGAAAATGAGCCAAGAGACGTCGGGCCCATTCACACCGAATCAAGTACGATTCATACGCGTTCCTACCAGAATAACGGCGATAGCAAGGAAGAAATAGACGCGAGAGGTACTTTGCGCGAGAGAGACAAGAATGTTCAAGTTCCGACGGATGGAACAAAAACAATCGCGCTAACAACGATCATTGGGTTAAAATCAAACTAATATATGTAATAACAAACAGAAATATACGGAAGGATAGATATGATGTGTATTGAAATTGTTACGATGTATTGAGATTTAAAACTCATAAACATACAAAGAAGATAGAAAAAAAGCCCAAGTGTTTGTATATTTTCTCCAGAGTTCAAGTGTGTATTTCGAATATATATGATTGTCTCTATTCCAATCAATAATCCAACCTCATCAGTTGCCACATCTTTTTACGTTACAAAGTGAACCTATTTATACTACCTTGACCGACGTACTGACCGTTGAATCAGAACCACGTGGCCTCATCCCTCTAACTGAGACGTCACATCTTTGCTTATTTGTGCAATTAATACATTGATAATGAGACCACCGCTCTATATAATAAGCGAAACGCTTATAAACTTTATTACAAATGTTGCATCAGTTACTTCTAGAATATCCTCAAATCTATTACAAGAAACAGCATCAGCCTCGTGAGCTTCGGACGAGTTCAAGAGCTTCGGAGAGATCTTTGAGGTGGTCCTCTAGGTGGAGAGCTTCAGCTCCTCTGTTTCCTTAGGCAATTTCGTCTTAGAGAGAGTGTTTCGCCCTTTGAAGCAGCAACATGGATCTCAGTTTATACTGCAGGGACTTCTGTTTGGCTAGACTTTTTCATATTTTAGCTTCATGAGTTTTTGTTTGACTTTCTTGTTGACTCCTTGCCTGCGTGGCTTGTCACATTGCACTTTTACTTTGAGCCTCGAAGGCAAGGCATAACAGATACTCTCTTCAAATATTGATATATTACTTTAAAAAAGTTTTTAAAAGTCACGATATATTCAATTAATTTTTTTTAAAATTTTCAAGTCTTGCAATATTCTAATTATTAATGACTTTAAAGCCATAAAAGTCGTTAGGGTACTAACTTCTAAACAAAAATATTAAAATGAAATCTCAAAAGTTGTCACTCATTCATCCCAAAATTTTGGGAGACTTTCACCAGAAAAATAATAATAATAAACCAGTATGTATTTTTTATTTAAATTTCTAATTTACCCTCATTTTTAAATAAACAAATAAAAAAAGAAATAATATTCAAAAACTAAAGTAATTGGAGTTCTAATTTTTTTAAAAAATTACAAATGAGTCACGTAAAACGAATTAAAACGTGCAAACAAAAAATAT
>CAIGRK010021569.1:0-20800 GCA_903798315.1 Fraxinus greggii | reverse complement strand
TATTCCATCCTGTATCACAAAGCATTAATTTTGTTCTATGAGGAACATAAATTTGCTGTCGTTTGATGACTTGAAAATTGAAATATCGAAGGACTTTCTTTAATAATGTACTCGAGAAGTGATTGAAGTGTGGGTCAAATTTCTTAGCCCATGTGAATGTTTAGTCCAAATTCCAGAAAATGGGTAATAAATATATGGGCCCATGAAATACAAAAGACAATGTTCTAGAGAAAATTTAGACCAAAACATGTGTTTCAAGTTTTCATTATCAGAAATCAAGTCATACATTTAATTTTGGGAACAAGGTGGTTGTAAAAAGCAATTTAAAAATTTAAAAAAAATTAATTTTTTTTATTTCAAAAATCAAGTTTTAATTAAATAATTAATTAAAAATATTTTATTACTTAAAAATGTTAGGTCACATATTATACAATTTATGGTAACAGTTATATACTAGTCACAGTTACAAATCATAAATTTTTTATATCATAATTCGTTTTTCGATCACTAATTATTAATTAATCGGTCACGTATTATTTTCGATTACAAATCTTAAATTTTAAAAGTCACTATTTATTTATCAGTTACAATTTATCAAATTAATATGTCACGTATTATTCCTCGATCACAAATCACAAATTTTATAAGTTATAATTTATTTATCGACCACAAAATATCAAATTATTATGTCACATATAAGTTTATGACCACAAATTACAAAATTTATAAGTCGCGACTTATTTCACGATCAGGTATTATCAAATTAATTGGTCACACGTTATTTTCCCGTCACAAATTATTAAATTGATTGATCACAATTTAACAAATTGTGAATCATGATAACAAATTTATTTGGAATCCCCACATTGTTTATTGGTCACAAATTATATAGTTTATTGGTTACATATTACTTATTAGTCACAATCAACTAAAGGTGTGTTTATTGTATATTATTGAGGAAATAATGTATTTTAAATTGTATTATTGATTATAAACACTTTTCTTTCCACACCGCCCCAACCCACCACCGATAGAGCACGGCCATGACCATCACCAACTGTAAACACAACCAACAAAACCCACTCCAAAAAATAACTAACACCGCCAACATCATCACCACCTCACGATCACCACTACTGCGACGACGATGACGACGACCACCACCATTACAGCCATCACCACTACCACCAACTACAAACAACCAATAAAACCCACCTTAAAAACTCTAGCACCAAATCGCAACCCAATTATCTCTAGATCCCTCGTCATTTGCCGATGTAGTAGCAGCTCTTACGTTGCTCGTAGCGGCATCGTCGCTACGTACGCAGCACAATGGCCACTGTTGCAGTGCCACTCACGTCGCGTCTCAGCAACTTTCGTTGTTGTGAGCATCGTTACGGTGGTTGCCAACGAAAATTTTCGATGGTTGAGGGGGAGAGAGAAAGTACAAAAATGATTAGGGTTTTGATTTTATAATTACTAATATTAAAATTTTGAATTATCACCTGATTTTTTAATAAAAAAGTTATAAATCTTATTTTTGAATTGTGAAGTTGAAAAATATGGGTGGATATAATTTCCACTTTAATTTTTCATAAATTAGATATTTATTATAAGAAACTAACTTAAATCTATTCTAAAATTTTATTTTATATATTCACGAATTCCATTAGACAGAGGAATCCCTTAGATATGATGCAAAACATATTTTTAGCAGAAAGACGGGTAGTCTTTGTTCATTATCAAACAATAACTTATGGGCAAATATTATCTGAAATTTCATTTTTAAAATTCAAATTTTCCTAACTCCTAATAACTTATTGTTATTTTGATTTGGAAAGACAAAGTTCATCCTTGTTGTTGAGAATTTTTCCTTTCCTTCACTTTCGATTGATAGAGCAATTTATTATGTATTTTCGCAATTTCACCGTAGTAATCTCGACATTGAAACCCTAATTACACAAAACAATTGAATAATTCACATTTATTTAAAGAATAGATATATGTTACACTACACAATTACGACTGCCTCGAAACTAATACAATACCATATAAAGAAGAATGACCAAGTGCTTGAAACATCGAAGTAAAAATTGAAGTAAAAAAGTGATACCAATATCACATAATACACAACAGAAGTCGCAAAGATAATTTAGACAAGAACATACATGGTCAAATTTGTTAGAAGTTATGGATACATTTTTCAGAAATATGATATTACACGACGATCACAAAGCCTATCATTCATATTCTCTAGTCACATTAACAAATGTATTAGATGTCATAATATTTGTCATATTTTTACCCATATCTCACTTCCCTGATCACAACATGAAAAGCGAGATAAATATATAAAAAGAAGTACAACGTTTGCTAAAATTTAGGGTGAAATATGGTGAAAATGAAAATATATATCACATGTTATCCATGTGTATCCATCAGTTTTGTTCATATACTTTATCTAATATAAATTCATAATTATTTTATAAACAATTGTGAATAATGAATATTGATATCATTTTTGCAAATCTTCTCAAATTAAAAATAGGACTAATTGCAGTAAAAGCCCTAAATCTTTAAAACGCTTGCAGACTTTCCCCAAACTTTTTGATTTATTGCAGCTGTCACCTCTAATCTTTTGAAACGTTGCAGAAGAGGCCGTTTTGGACTGTTTCCATCCAAAACACCGTTAGTTAACCCAAAAAATTGATTTTGAGCACATTTTAATTAATTTTAAAAGGACAAAATGATAATTAGCTATTAATCACATTAAATAATTAAATAATAAACAAAAAAAATAAAAAGTCAACCCCACCCCAAACGAAACCCCAAACCAGAACTAGTTGTTCTCTTCTCTTAACCATAGCCAAAGGCATTGCATTGTATATTGAAGCTCTCGTGCCGCCAATTGATCGTGTCCTTTCATCTGCACCATCTTCTCCTTGGTTGCTTCCTTCACAAACTCAACTTCCAACTCCAGCTTTGCCAAAGTAAATGGCACATCCATCAATGACCTCACACTTTTTTCCACCGGACACGTAAAGAACCCTTTGCTCCCATCAATGGTGTCATTCAAAATCTGTACCTTCTATACATTCTTCTTCTCCACCTCGTTCAATCCACCCTGAACAATGAGATCCTCGAACACCAGCCCACACGTATAAATACCGAAGCAAGGGGGACGACGTGGAACTTGTAATCTAGCATTACAGGAGTATTTGGTTGCGCATTGCCAATCAAATCTGACCTTACTAGCAAAATTTTAACCCCAAATGGACTGACTTTTTTCGGGCTCCAGCGTAGATCACCCCAAATTTACTCACATCCGATGGCTTGGAGCAAAAATTCGATGACCTTTTTTTTATTTTTTGTTTATTATTTAATTATTTAATGTGATTAATAGCTACTTACCATTTTGCCCTTTTAAAATTGATTAAAATGTGGTCAAAATCAAATTTTTGGATCAACTCGTGGTATTTTGGATAGAAACCGTTCAAAAGGACCCCTCCTACAACGTTTCAAAAGATTAAGAGTGATAGTTGCAACAAATCAAATATTTGAGAAAAATTTGTCATTGTTTTAAAGATTTGAACCTTTTGCTGCAATTATCCCTTAAAAATATTTGTCAAAAAGTAACATTAGATTTGATACTTACGATTTTTTCCAAGTATTTTGTCTTTAGTTGAGTCTCTTTCTGTACCACCCTAAGGCGTGTCTTCCAATTAGCATTAAAATGGAAACTGACGTCTCAACCGTTGCAATTCAAGGGAGGGAAAAAAAAAAAAAATCCAACAAATCCGACATCCATTCTTGCTATGAAACTAAACAAAACATTTCACTTTCACGTGTCAAATCATCTACTATAAGTAACGTGAACATGGTATCTTGTATGTTTAAGGGTGTGTTTGAGTCACATTATTTTAAAAAAAATGTATTTTGAAATAGTGGATTGATGGAAAATGTGTAGTTGAAAAAGAATGAAAAGTCATTGATGCGATGGAAAATATTACTTTATTGAAAAATGAGTAAAAGAATGAGAATGAAAATTTTAATGTGACTCAAACAGAGGCTAAGGGTGTGTTTGAACCACATTATTTTGGATGATTGTATTTTGTAATAGTAGATTGATGGAGAAATGTGTGGTTAAAAAAAGAAAAAGAAAAAGTTATTGATGTGATGATAAATATTAATTTATTGAAAAATGTATGGTTAAAAATGAGTAGAAAAATTATAATTAAAATTTTAACGTGTACCAAAAATTGTTACGCACGAAAATGTAAACGATTATTTTTATGCCAAATCATCTTAATTAGGACATGCTGGATGCATGTTATTTGAATATGAAGTTTATAAAACGTGATATTTTTCAAGAATGTAAGTTTAAAAAGTAGGAAAATATTAAGCTTTTATATCAAAATTATCTTATTGAGAGAATATACAATTGAAAATGAGTTTAAAGCCCGAACAAGAGCTAAATTATTCCTTAAAAGTAACTTTTACCTTTTAAATTTTTTTAAGCTTGTTACTTATAAGTTTGCAAAAACGTTTTTAAGCATAGCCAAACATGACTCAACAAGCTATCTCCCTGCCTGCTTGCCATCCGTTTTCCAGCCAAGAAGGCCAGCATTTAATGATTTCTCTGTACTCAGAACTGTGAACCCCACACACAGTTCATCCACCCCAACCCGATTCATACTGTCCCCGTTAATGTACACGCGTCAAGAACTCAATCTGACTGTACATTTGGCGCGAGAGCTTGTACGTCGCAAATACATGCATTATATATATACACAGAGAGAGAGAGAGAGAGAGAGAGAGAGAGAGAGAGGTGGGGTAGGGTGGTTACAGACGTATGTAAGTTCCATAAATGCTGGTGAAATTTTGGAAAGGGATTTATGACAAAATTACAACCATTTCTGCAAGTAGTTTAGAGTATGAAATTTTAAAGTAAAAGAGAAATTTCTTATCCGTAAAGAGAGAGAAAGTGCGGCATTAATGCAAAGTTCAACTAACTCGCTGGACTTGGTTGAAATAATAGTAAACTTTTGAATCTGTAGCTCGTAACATTAATAATTCCAACTATAAATGCCGGCCCCAAAGTCTTCTTTACTCAACTTCACCACCATATCCTCACACTAAAATCCCCAGCCAACCAATGTGTTTTCTCACATTGACAAATTAGAGGTTTTTTTGCTAGAAGATCGTGAGTTTTGACGTCAATGTGGAATTCGGCGGAGAATTTGGCGGCGCGGTCGGCGTCGTTTAGGGAAGAAGGGGACGACGAGGAGGCGCTACGGTGGGCAGCGCTGGAGAGGCTGCCGACGTACAGCCGTGTACGGCGGGGAATTTTTAAGAACATTGTGGGAGATTCGAAGGAAATTGATGTCGATAAATTACAAATGCAGGAGCATAAAATTATACTGGATCGGTTATTTAAATCCGTTGAAGATGACTGGGAGGAGTTCTTCAGGCGTGTGCGACGTCGTTTTGAGAGGTAATTTATATTTTATTTTTTGATTCCCTGTTCGGACTCCAAATTTTCAAAAAATGCATTATTTCAAAATTTATTTCAATAAAAATTTTTCATTAAATAATTTATTCTTATTTTTAACATATATTCTTCAAAAAATCATTATTTCGAAATTTATTTTATCCCGAAATCTCATTTTAATGAAGTCTACCCGAGCTAGATTGGAGTTAGGTTTTTTCTTTTATTTATTTTTTTGAGGCGTTACGGTCGGGGTCTTCGGGTAGGTCTGAAACCTATTCTTTTGTTAACCATCAAATTTATTGCGATTCGTAGACTTACACCCACTAGCTCATCTCGGCCTCCAATCTCTCACGTTGTCCTTAGAGTCGGTTTGACAGGAATTTTGCTTCTTGTACGACAATTTTGTCTAAAGTTTTTTATGGGATAATGCTGTCGCGACAGACGCCCGGCCTATATGAGGGCCACATCGAGACATGTCCACTACTTGCTAAGGGCCTGAGGCCCAACACTTAAAGAGTCCGCAAATTTGGCCCATTTTCTCCTGAGAGATTTGCAAATCCAGTAACTCTGTAAAAAGTTTACATCACAGTACTAAAACCGGTCATTCGAACAAGAAGAGATAGGGTCAAAGGTCGAATAGGAGATAAAGAAATACTTAATTAAAAGTAAATAAACACAAATTATGAAAATTTAGGAATATAAACTAATTTTTCTTGAAATATAAAAATAAAAATGGTCTAAATAAATTATTAAAGAATCAGATTTTATGTCAATGACCGGTTTTCCACCGGTTCTTTTATATCTGTTGGTAAATTTTTAAAAATAATTGGTTCATAATTATTATTTTATTACTTTATTAACTAACTTAAGTTTTAAAGTATTAATTTTTCTTTATTTAAATAATATAAATTTTTGATTCAGTAAATTTTTAAATATGTGAAATTTGCTGTCTTAGATTAACTTATGTTCTAACATACTAATGTATAATCTAAATAAAATATGGTGTTTTAAAAATATTTTCAAAATAATAATGCATCGAATTAAGTTAATGAATATTTTAATATATTAATTCTTCTTCTCTCCATAGTTCAATATGGTTTTAATTGTAGTTTAAACGTAACTTTGGATTTTGAATTGAAGTTTGAAGTTAAGCTTATGTTGCACCTAAATTAGGTAGCTAAATTTATTACAATGCTTGAATTAAGTTGTCGCCAGTTATTAGTTGCTCAAAGACTAGTGAAATTGTTTGGCAATCAATTGTAATATGAAAATTGGCAAAAACTGAGAGTGATCATGAATACAGATGTTAAGTATATTTGATGAAATTGTTTTTTAGATCAATCCTGCTACACGTACGGGGCTGGTGGACAATTTTTTTTGATAGATTACAAACTATCAAGATTTAGTTCGATGTTGGACAAAAACATTATTCAACTAGTCAATGCAGTGTTGTCACCTGTATATGTGTAAATATCCCTGTACAAGGAGCTTAATTCTTTGCCGATATAGCCTCCATGGTCATCCATTGCTTAAGTTAGTAAAGACATTGAAAATGGTAGATAAAATTGAATTGAGTAGTATCGCATACCTGGAACTGATCAGGAGATTTATAGGCATTTGAGGACCATCGTGATTGCATCCTGTTTGACAACTATTAGTAAAATCTCGGTGGTACTGTGGTGTTGTCTCATGACAAAGATATATCTTATCTCAATCTTTCTTATAGGAGTTATCTTCTTCTTACCAGTTGGAACAGCCCTGTTGAAGTGAAAATAGGATCTGTCCTTAGTAGGTATTCTGTGGATTTCTATCTGTAAAGAAAGAATTGATCACCAAGGTTTTCTGGGATCAGTTTTATCAAACCAACTGAGATCGACTCCACCAAATAACAACCCAATCTCCTAGCCGGTTGCTTTTGTATTGCCACAAAGGACACAAAAATGAGAGGTTATTGCCGCCACACAGCAGCCACAAACGCAGAAGAAAGAGCCGGACAAAGGAGAAAAAACTAAAGGCAATAACACGAAGAAGAGGAAGAGCAGCCGGTAATTTTTCTCCAAGGCAATAAGTTGTTTGTCAAAGCAAGAAGGCTGCCCATATTTAGTAGTACATTAGGCTTTTAGGTTAAGTAATGGATTAGGCCCAAAATGAGACAATATATAACAAATAAGTAGGCCAAACACTGAAAGCCATCCAAGGAGTGAAAGGTCGGGCCATGAGCAGCTCTAATTGAATTAGGCTACTTCCAATAGCCCAGAATAGTTATAGGCCCGGTCGTTCCAATTGAGGTGTCGCTATGTCATTTCAGTCATTTGGTCGATACTGACTGAATAACTAATGATTTAACATCATTTTTCGAGGAGCTTATTGGGTATCAAAACCCAACACTATCTAGCCAATTGGCCCCACATATGAGAGTTTCGTCTACCAAGGTACTTGATGGCTCTGATCTAGTTAATTGGTGAGAAGTCAGCATGCTAGCTTGGGTTCCAGTGGCTTGTCTACATTATCTACTTGTCTACTACGTCGGATTAGACCTCTATAGCCATAAGTTGTTAGTGGTGAAGGAACGGTAGTAGATTTTAGTTAACGGAATTTTGCTTTTGCACAAAAATAATGTGTTTGCTGCAATTTTGTGCAATAATTTTATTTTTTTTTTCTATTGGAATCAATTTGTTTTAAGAATAAGCCTTTGATAAATTTGTATGACAAGATAAAGCATTGTCTGAAATATCTAGCTGCATGAGCTCAGCTTGAAATATCCAACTACGTAGACGTTTAAGCATGATCTTGAATACCGGACTTCTCGTTATTATGTTTTAACTAGTTTATATTGTTACATTGCAGAGTTGATTTGGACTTTCCAAAGATTGAAGTCAGATTTCACCATTTGACAGTTGAATCTTCAGTTCACCTTGGTAGTAGAGCATTGCCTACAATTCCAAATTTTGTATTCAACATGACTGAGGTACACTAGTATGTTACGAGTATTCTAATAGTGGCTCGATCTATTGAAATGTTTTTATCATCTGACTTTTCTATTTAATTTTTAAGGCTTTTTTCAGGCAGCTAAGGATATCCTCTAATCGAAGAAAGCTGAAAATTTTGGATGATATTAGTGGGATAATTCGACCAGGAAGGCATGTAATGATTCCATTTTCACATTGTACTATCTGGTTTGTATTAGTTCAAGTATCTTATTATGTGTTAATTTATCTTGTAGATCAACTTTATTATTGGGTCCTCCAAGCTCTGGAAAAACAACACTGCTTCTTGCCCTTGCTGGACGTCTTAAATCCAATTTGCAGGTAATAAAAATCTTTTTAGTCATGTTGTAATTTGGTTATGATATCATAATCATCCAATTGCATGCTAAATCAAACCTACTGATTTCCTTCTTCTCAAAATATCCACTGAAACGTGGACTTCTTTAAAGATGTCAGGGGAAATAACTTATAATGGGCATGGTCTGAATGAATTTGTTCCCCAAAGGACATCTTCTTATGTCAGTCAACAAGATTGGCATGTAGCAGAGATGACAGTAAGAGAAACTCTTGACTTTTCTGCACGATGCCAAGGTGTTGGGTATAAATATGGTAAACTCAGTTAAACTCTGTGAAATGTCATTATAGATTACCTAGATTCGGACCTTAAAACTTGTAACAGATATGCTTCTGGAACTTGCAAGACGAGAAAAGATTGCTGGGATTAAGCCTGATGAAGATCTTGATATATTCGTGAAGGTATTATTTCTCAGTAGAGCATTTTTAGTTATACCAAGATTTATCCTTTCTTATTTCTCAGTAGAGCATTTTTTGTTATACCAAGATTTATCCTTTCTTGAGTTGATTTCAATGAATACATTTTAATTTTACAGGCGTTGGCTCTGAAGGCGAAGGAGATGGGACTTGTTGTGGAGTACATTTTAAAGGTATTTTTCGGGATGTTAACCATGGATGATGAATGTGGAATTGCTGCCATGACACTGGTCTTGCTTGCTTACACATTCTTAACACTGCATATTTATGATGGCACAATTTTTTTGTCTTATATCTTACTGGAAAGTTCGGAGTTTCTTCCTTATTATTTACTTCTGGATGTTTTGAAGCTTCATCATGGGACACTGGAACATAAGATAATTCTGAAAGAAATAGGCTTCAAGAAATATTTGACCGTGGGTTGTAAGCTATGCTATTTTCAAAACAAATTTATCAAGTATTTTTAGATAACAAACGGTAGAGAAATATGAAACAATATCCAGCATAGACAGTTAAAGGCTTCTGGGGTTTGTTATAAAGTCCTTAAGATCTTGGGTATGACTCTCATTTGAGCCGCTCCATGCTCACATTTTGATTTGATGTACATTTCCAGAAAATCAAGCCCCTATTTATAGGACCGGTTGCTAGACCACCACCCCACCCTCGGCACTTGTCACAGCACCTTTGGGCACCTTTTATTTAAGAGCATGCTCTCCATTGGCACATGTCTTGGCATGTTTGCATGTGTGCCACTTGGTGCATGCATGCCTAGTGTCACTCGTCAGCAGCTGTGCAGTTGACGACATCGTACTCTTTGATTCGTCTAATAATTTATTTATACATTATTTTCAATTTTTGTGTTTAGTCTCTAGGTTTTAAAACATTTCTACCATATCTCTTCAATGGATTTTTTTACTTATACATAAAAAATGTACATAATGAATTACATAATATAATGTGAAGGGAAAAGATTGGATGAAAAAGTTGATTGTGTTTTAAACTAGCAAATAGTTAAGTTTCATGTGACATTATGTAATCCATTATGTAAATTTTGATGTACATGTAGCATGAAGTCCCTTTTACCAACTTTAGACGTCTGAAATGAGAGTTAACTCTCCAATCCCTTTCATACTTGTAAAGTACAAATTTAGATATATGAAATCCTTTTTGGCATTTATCTTTGGTCCTAACTCCTTAACAAATTTTGGATGTCTTTCCTTGTCTACAGCCATTGTGTATCTTTAAAGCACCCATGAGAGGCCAAAGTCTCTCTTGGACATGGAAAGGTCTTCTAAACTTCCTCAGTTCTGTACGAAACCCAGAAAAACAATCCAATACTCTATTGCACTTGTTAAACTCCTTTAGGTTGATTCTTCCTTTCTTATCTTGTTTTCTCACTCCTCTATTAGGTGGGACCTGTTAAGTTCACTACCATATGTTATCATGCGTCACTTGATTGACATAAGCAGATATCCTCCATCATATTTCGTTACAAGCTTTCTGTTTGTGTAAATAATAGATATGCATAATTTATTTATAATCTCATGAAAACTCACGTGGAAAACAACTCGTTGTTATAGCTGGCAAATATGACATATGAATCCTTTTCATAGTTTGGCATACTCAATTTAGTTATGCTTGTACATTGAGCATGGTTTGCTTATTGTCAGCTACTATGCAGTAATTCGAAATGATAACTAGGCGACTTAGATTCTGAGTTCCATTATGTACTAACATAAAAATCACAAAGATTTTAGGGTTGGACCATTGTGCAGACACGCTGGTGGGAGATGAAATGCTTAAAGGAATCTCTGGGGGCCAAAAGAAGCGTCTTACAACAGGTACATTGATTAAAATCAAGCACTTTGGATCATTGAAACGTGAGCTGACTTGGCATATCTATTTGACAGGTGAATTATTAGTAGGTCCATCAAGAGTGCTATTCATGGACGAAATATCAAATGGTCTGGACAGTTCTACTACCTACCAAATCATTAAGTATCTGAGGCATTCAACCTGTGCTCTGGGTGGAACCACAGTGATATCTTTGCTTCAACCAGCTCCCGAGACTTACGAGCTATTTGATGATATTATTCTCTTGTCTGAGGGTCAGATTGTATACCAGGGTCCCCGTGGAACCGCTCTTGAATTCTTTGGTTATATGGGATTTTATTGTCCGGACCGAAAGAATGTTGCAGATTTCCTTCAAGAAGTAAGCATCAGAAAACCTCTATGGAAAATCTGCTCTTTTGGATTTTAATTTTACTCAGTCTGTATCTTGTAGGTTTTATCAGAGAAGGACCAAAAGCAATATTGGGCCATTCCTGATTGCCCACACCAATACATACCAGTAGCGAATTTTGTTGAAGCTTTTCGGTCTTACAGTACCGGGAAGAATTTATATGAGGAGCTAGATACCCCATTTGATAAGCGCTATAATCATCCAGCAGCCTTGTCAAGTTCTAAATATGGGGTCAAGAAAATGGAACTTCTCAAAACCAGCTTTGACTGGCAGCTGCTACTTATGAAAAGGAATTCATTTATTTATGTTTTCAAATTTATTCAGGTAGTAAATAAAATATCATAAAGAATTCATTTGTAGACAGAGATTCCCTCATATAATGGAAAAAAGTTTTTGAGGGATGTAATTAAGATTCTTGCCAAATAATTATTGATCCATACACTAATGCATAAGTTCAATGTTTCATTTGCAGCTCCTTTTGGTTGCTCTGATTACCATGACTGTTTTTTTACGGACGACAATGCACCATGACACTATTGATGATGGAGGGCTTTATCTTGGAGATTTATATTTTTCAATGGTGATTATTCTTTTCAATGGCTTTACGGAGGTTTCCATGTTGGTTGCTAAGCTTCCGGTTCTTTACAAGCACAGGGACTTACACTTCTACCCATGTTGGGTTTATACATTACCATCTTGGGCTTTGAGTATTCCAATTTCACTGTTTGAGTCTGGTTTTTGGGTGGCAGTTACATACTATGTAGTTGGGTTTGATCCAAATATTACAAGGTGAATTTCAATTTTTAAGTTCCACAAAGATAATAATAATATTTGACCACAGAAAGATCTGCCTTTGATATATCGAATTGCAGATTTTTTCGACAGTTTTTCCTGTTTTTCTTTCTGCATCAAATGTCTCTAGCTCTTTTTCGCCTGATGGGCTCCTTGGGCCGCAATATGATTGTGGCAAATACTTTTGGATCCTTTGCCATGTTGATAGTGATGGTTCTTGGAGGATACATTATTTCAAGAGGTAAACTTATCGTCTATAGCCGCCCTGTTCAACATAATGGCTGCATTCCCTTAAAAACCCAAATATTGATCTTCTATCTCCTCTATCACTTTGATACTTTGATAGATCGGATCCCTGCATGGTGGATCTGGGGTTTTTGGATTTCTCCACTGATGTATGCTCAAGATGCTGCTTCTGTGAATGAATTTCTTGGTCATTCTTGGGATAAGGTACATACTTATACTCTAGCATTTGAGCTTAGCTCTTACATATAAGAACTTGATTAATGATTTGGTGGCACCATCAGAAGGAACAAGGTTTAGGAGAGAAGATATATGTGCATTGATATACTTTTGAATGATCACTCTTCTTCATCTGAAAAATGTTTTTGAAGTTCGTGGAAAAGAACAAATGCAAAATTAATTGAGATGGTAAGGGGCTTTGTAGTCCATCTACTTGAAGATGTTGACCACTTTCCTTCCAACCACATATATGAATACGATAAGATCAATACTAAAAATCATGCAGCAGTTCCAAGGGTTTTTCCAGCTGAATTCTATGAAGAATCAATATGTAAAGCTGGTTTCCGAAGGTGGTCACTTTCTTTCTTTCCCTGAAAATGATTAGAGACATATCTTTGTATAGTTGTATAGAATTAAAAACAATTTTCAGAATACTCAGTGAAAATTAAAGATCTTTTAAAACTTGAGTAGCTTTATACGGACAATACTCTGTTGTTAACTTGGCAGAACATGTTTTCATACTGAGTACATGGTTTTACGTAAGACTAAGAGGCATCTCTTCTGAATAATATTTCATTTTATTTTCATCAAAACGAATTAGCAACATTTACATGATTTGTCCATGTAGAGAAGTGGAGACAACTCAAATTTATCATTAGGCGAGGCACTGCTCAAGTCACGCAGTCTGTTTCCAGAGAGTTATTGGTACTGGATAGGTGTTGGCGCATTAATCGGATATATAATTCTATTCAACATCCTTTTTACCTTCTTCCTTTCCTACCTGAACCGTAAGTGATTCCCTCCTCAAATGACTGCTAATGTCCATTTCAATCCATGAGGCATAAACTAATATCTTTTTTTGGTTCCTTTTATTTTCAAATTCTTGAAGCTTTGGTGAACCATCAGGCAATTGTTTCTAAGGAAAAGCTTCAGGACAAAGACCAGAACCTGAATGGACAACCAGCTATTATGCAGCTAAGAGAATTTTTACAGTATTCAGGCTCATTTGCAAGTAAGACATACATGGCCGGTCTCTTTGTTTGTGCATGGGTGGGGAAGGCATTACCTTTTGTGTGTACAATCTAGTCTTTCTATCTAGGGTCCTTTGATGGTTGGAACTTCTTTACTAAAAAAATGCTCATTTTTCTTTGTTACTCAGGAAAAAGTTTTAAACAAAAAGGCATGGTGCTTCCTTTTCAACCACTTGCTATGTCATTCAGCAATATAAATTACTATGTGGATGTACCCCTGGTGCGTAAAGCACTCCCATTTCTTCTCAAGCATCATTTGTTCAGTCTGTTTTTCCTTAATTACATTTTATGATCATTATTTCAGGAATTGAAGCAGCAAGGAGTATTAGAGGACAAACTGCAATTATTGAATAATATTACTGGAGCATTCAGACCTGGGGTGCTGACTGCATTGGTTGGAGAAAGTGGTGCTGGAAAAACCACACTCATGGACGTATTAGCTGGCCGAAAAACTGGAGGCTTTATAGATGGGAGTATCAAAATATCTGGTTTTCCGAAAAAGCAAGAGACTTTTGCTCGAATATCAGGTTACTGTGAGCAAAATGATATTCATTCTCCCTGCTTGACTGTTCTTGAATCTCTTCTGTACTCTGCCTGGCTACGTTTGGCATCTGATATTGATTTGGAAACACAGAAGGTACATTAAAATTCATCTGGTGTTTTTTTCATTCTAGACACGAGGTGACTTTTGAAGGATTATAATTTCAGGCATTTGTTGAGGAGGTAATGGAACTTGTGGAGCTTGTTCCTTTGAGAGGAGCTTTGGTTGGTCTGCCAGGAGTCAATGGACTGTCAACAGAGCAAAGAAAACGTCTCACCATTGCTGTTGAACTGGTAGCCAATCCCTCAATAGTATTTATGGATGAGCCCACATCAGGGCTGGATGCAAGATCTGCAGCCATTGTAATGAGGACTGTGAGGAATATAGTAAATACTGGACGAACAATTGTTTGCACAATCCATCAGCCCAGCATTGACATCTTTGAATCCTTTGATGAGGTTGCTTATTTTCTCTGAAATCTTTGACATCTTTTCAATCACTCGAAGGGTTAATAATTTTTCTTTTGTTACTTCATTGGAATAAATCGTTTTGTAGCTTTACCATTGCCTATCGTTGTTTCAGCAATTGGACACACAGTCAAGCGTTTTCTACTTCATAAAAGTTAATATGTTCCGTGCCTAAGTTGGCAATGAACTTTTTGGCATCGTTATTCCAGATTCTTACAAATATCTGATTCTTCAGTTCTCTAATAGTTATGTGTATCAGTTCCTTATCATGTTTATTGCTGTACTCTGGCAATCTCGTCTGATACTGCAGCTTTTACTTATGAAACGGGGAGGGGAGCTCATTTATGCAGGTCCACTTGGTCCCAAGTCTAGCAACCTAATTGAGTATTTTGAGGTCAGATATTGGTTTGCATTTGGAAGATTGAATTATTAAGCAGTCATTGAATGTTCACGTTCTTTACGCTTGGTATGTAGGGAGTTGATGGTGTGCCAAGGATCAAACCTGGACATAATCCTGCTACATGGATCCTAGAGGTCACATCATCTGTCGAAGAAGCCCGTCTTGCTGTTGATTTTGCTGAAATTTACAGAAGATCACAACTTTTTCAGTATGCTCTCTTTTATAATACAAACTTTGCCTCCTGAACTAGCTTTTTCATTTCAACACATTATTTTCATAATTTATTGGTCTTTATGTTTCAGGTGCAATAAAGAGTTGGTAGAGAGGCTAAGCAAACCAAGTAGTGATACAAAAGATCTGCATTTTCCCACCAAGTATTCTCAGTCATATTTTGATCAGTTTGTGGCTTGCCTTTGGAAGCAGAACCTATCTTACTGGCGAAACCCACAATACACTGCAGTTCGATTCTTCTACACATTAATTATATCACTAATGCTGGGAACAATATGCTGGCAATTTGGTTCGAAAAGGTTTACCCATGACGCGATCTTCTATTTGTTCAGATTAGACGCATGGCTACTACTTGTCAGAGATAGGGATAACTTAATTACTAAAAAAGATGTCAATAGATAATTGTCATATATTGACATCCTTTCTTTCCATTTAATTACTTAAACCGTCACAAAATGGGGCCTAAGTTTTATTTGGTTTCATACATTGTAGGGACACGCAGCAGGACATATTTAATGCTATGGGATCCATGTATGCAGCGGTACTATTCATTGGAGTAACCAATGCCACTTCTGTTCAACCAGTTGTTTCTGTTGAAAGATTTGTTTCATACAGAGAAAGAGCTGCAGGAATGTATTCTGCATTACCATTTGCATTTGCTCAGGTGTTGTATCTGGTGCTCTTTTGAAACATTACAGCTCTGTTTATTATATTTAACACATGTTTGGTATGCAGTGTACAACAGGATNCTTAAACCGTCACAAAATGGGGCCTAAGTTTTATTTGGTTTCATACATTGTAGGGACACGCAGCAGGACATATTTAATGCTATGGGATCCATGTATGCAGCGGTACTATTCATTGGAGTAACCAATGCCACTTCTGTTCAACCAGTTGTTTCTGTTGAAAGATTTGTTTCATACAGAGAAAGAGCTGCAGGAATGTATTCTGCATTACCATTTGCATTTGCTCAGGTGTTGTATCTGGTGCTCTTTTGAAACATTACAGCTCTGTTTATTATATTTAACACATGTTTGGTATGCAGTGTACAACAGGATGTCCACTTTTTCAGTATAATGAGCGGGACTTTAGCTTATTTTCTTAAGTACTATGCAATCTTCCTACCGAAGGTGCCATTTGATCTTTTTGCATGGTCAATGATTATAATCTCATCTGGTGCAGGTCGCTATTGAGTTTCCTTATGTATTCATGCAGTCGCTAGTTTACTGCACAATATTCTACTCAATGGCCTCCTTCGAGTGGACTGCTTCGAAATTTATTTGGTACATATTCTTTATGTACTTCAGTATGTTGTATTTCACATTTTACGGGATGATGACAACTGCTGTGACTCCCAATCATAATGTGGCTGCCATTATTGCTGCCCCTTTCTATATGCTTTGGAATCTCTTCAGCGGATTTATGATACCTTACAAGGTAATAAAATTATCTCCTGCTGTTGTTTCACTTGAAGAATCATGAACAAAGAGAGTATAATTAAGCTCTTCAGAAAGAAAAAAACTCATCACATTCTTAGGTATTACAGATTCGACCAAGAACAGTAACTCTTGTTTCTGAAGACCTAATGAACTGAAGTATCAACTATCAAGTAATGGCAATGCCTTATTTATGTTAGAATAATCTACAATTTTTCTCATTTTCGTTTAATATATATTCATCTGTCATTCATAGAAATACAAAAAACTGCAATTGATGTTTCCTCTGACAATGTGAATGTTAGAATTATAAGATTACGTCGTGACCTTAGTTTCGCTACAAAATCTACATTTTATTCTAAGTCAATACTGGAAATACCCTTCTCTGACTGGGCATTCAACATGTTGATTCTGTCGTGCAAAAGTTTTGGGTGGTTTCATTTTTATCCGTTTGGGGAGTAAAATCAAATTTCGTCATCCATTGGTTTCATGAGTATACTGAGCATTCCATATATATACCATGTCACTCTATATATTTCTACATGTACATAAATGATATTTAGGGGAACCATCTCTTTGTGCACTAGACATGCGGGGTAAAACCTTGTATACTTCTTCGAAAACGTAGCTCTCAATGAGTGTGAACTATTACAAATTTGTGTGTTTTGCTGGTATTCTGATTGCTTTTCGGGTAATTGTTGTTCTACAAATAGAGATTAGAATTAATCCAGGACATAATCAACATGTATAAGGAAGCTCAAAATAAACTACTAGGTCTTAACATGCTGAAAGATTATATGCAGCAGATTATTGCTGAAATTGAAAACACATCATATTCTCAAGCATTACATGCCTTTTTCTGCAATTACAGAGAATCCCTATATGGTGGAGATGGTATTATTGGGCAAACCCTGTAGCCTGGAGTCTGTATGGTCTTGTTGCTTCCCAATATTCTGACAGTGATAAACTTCTGAAGCTCTCAGATGGGACTCATACAGTGTCAACAGAGCTTTTAGTGAAGAATGTTTTCGGATTTCGGCATGATTTCATTGGAATTGGGGCTATTATGGTGGTTGGATTTTGCTTGTTATTTGCAGTCATCTTTGCTTATGCAATCAAATCTTTCAACTTCCTGAAGAGATGATTGGTAAGAAGTAAATGATCATAAAGAATTTTTCCGAAATTTTGAAATTTGTGTAAAAATAAAATGTGATTCATTTAAAAGATGAGAATATATTTAGATGTTTCTTGTCTAATAATGTATTGTAGAATTGGATGAAAAATAAGGAGGTGACATGAAGATTTGTGTTAGTATGTTGTTTGCTTCCATTTATATGGATGAGATGGGTACGCAAATTGTATGTCATTTTTATGATAATTTTTGGACAATGAATCACACAAATATATGATTAGTAAGGAAGGGGAAGAATCAGGCAGGGATAGATAGAATATATATATGCATATATAATACTTTTTTTGCTTGTTTATTTTGAATGTTGTACTATATTAATTAATCGAACAAGTCATAACATGTTTTCGTTCTTTTAGTAATAATAAATATAAGTTGGGTGTTTTGTGTGATGAAAAGCTGTGCGACTCAGTTCTGCCTTGAATATAATATATATTAGGATGATAACCCAAGGAATTTGGCAAATTTAGGTTTCATACATTTTTCAATCCATTTTAGGGTCTTCAACAAGTATCCCTCAAAAAAGTTAAAGAAATATATATATATATATATATATATATATATATTCACAACTCGGGTTTTAACTATGGACCAATTCAATCTTTATGTTCAAAATTCAGGTGATAAATAAAAATTAAATATATTTTATTAATTAAATATATTGATGTCACAATTATACAATTAATGGTCGCGTGTACGTACTCATAAGTCATTACTTCTTTATTGGTCATAGTAATTTTCACGACCACAAATCAAAAAATTTATAGGTCACAGATTTTCAAATTAGTTAGTCACAAATTATTTTTCGTTTGTCACAAATTAACCAAATAGTTGGTCACACACCAAACACCCCACTCCCACCTCCGATCTCGATCCACCACCAATATTTTGATCACAAATCAACCAAATAATTGGTCACAAACTATCTTCATCCTACATCGTCGTCGTCGTCGTACCACCACCACAAGTGCCACTACGGTACCGTCGACACATATCACGGCACACCACCGCACCACAAAACCACCATCGAATCGTTTTTCACTACACCACTCAAGATGTGTGTGTGTGTGTTATAGTCTTCCTTTCACCTACTCAACAAGACTGGTGAAGTGACCAATAAAGTAATGAAATCTCCATGCGCTCTATCAAGTGAACAAAGTAAATTTCACCTGGCGTCACTAAACTTTACTCTTACTTGTAATCAAGTCACTAGACTTTTATTTTCGGAGCAATCACACTACATAACTTTTTTTAAGCAAAATATCAACACAAGCTCAATGGATTTTCAGGCTCTACCAGGAAGCTTGAAGGGAGTTAGAACTCTCCGACAATACATAAAATCAAACTTACGAGAACAAGAGGGAGGCATAAATCCTACCTTCCAAAAGCAAAACAATGCAACATATGAAAGAATTGAATAAATGAAAAATTACTACTTCCAATACAAAGAAAACAAGTGAGAAGCAATCTAGTGAACACTAAAAAAGTGTTTTTTTAAAGTTCAATGGAGTGATTGTACTGAATTAATAGTTCAGTGACTTAATTGAAAGCAACATTATAGTTCAATGACTGTCAGTGAAATTTACTTTGCTGACTTGGCAAAAATTGGATCTTCCATTACTTTTAACGGTCAAGTCATCAGTTTTGTTAAGTGGTTGAGCGGGAGACTAAGGAGTGACCTAATTGCTCACAAATAATAGTACATTGTAATTGCTTGAAAATAAAGTTCAATGACCTAATAGCATAAAAGGGTAAAGTTCAATGACCGCTGGTGAATTTTACCCGTAGACGTTAATCAAATTACTTCTCTTTTACTTGGAGAAGTACATATTCAGAATATAAAACTTCAATTATCACTGCATAAGTTAAATACTATCAGAGTCTTAAAAAATAAAAAATACTACCCCTTGTTATTTTCATGCATATTAACATGTCTACATATTGGGAGTCGTGACATAAAGAGGGTGTTTGATTGACTTTATTTTTCATAAAAAATATTATTTTTTTCCATTCAAATTCCTACTTTTTGGGTGTTTGATCGACAACTTTTTTCTTAGAAAATATTTTCTAACTTTTGATTATGTGATCACATTTTCCTTAAAAACGAACAAAATATTTTCTTTAAAGAGTGTTGATTTTTATTTTTAGGTAATTAAACCCCCCCCCCCATATATCTCTTCTCTCTTAACTAACCACCAATAAAAAGTAGACAATTACTATATTTTCTACTTTAAAAACTAAATAAATAAAACATATTTAATTAATAATTTTCATAAAAATAAGTTCTAGGCTGTTAGGTTTTAGTTGAGTTATGTAATTGGCAAATTTTGTGGACCAAAGAACTTAATTGGAAAGGTTGTAAAAGTTTAAGGAGTAATGTGCAATTAGTTCAAAAGTTAGTTAGTAGGTCTAGCATTTCGAGTTTGGAACAAAGAGGAAAACAGCGTGAATTTTCGCTGGACTGCCGTCAAGGGTTGGCGCGAGCTACAAAAGCAGAAACATTGTAGCTAGACTGTCGCTGGGCCCTCACTCAAGCGACAGTGTTGTTTGGAAAATTTTTATTTCACGATTTCAAGGCTTTTTAGCCGGCCCATTTGTTTCTTGACCTACATATAAATAATAGAACTCATATGCACGATTTTCTAAGGTTGACAATTGGGAGAAACAGGTCAGAGAGTGAATCTATCACATCATATCATTCAACCTTCAATTCTTGTGAGAGTTTGTGTGGAAAACATCAAGAGCAAATCCAAATACCAA
>CAIGRK010021478.1:0-12811 GCA_903798315.1 Fraxinus greggii | reverse complement strand
TACTTTGAATTACTTGATCATTAATTCAATAATTTTGTGAATTATTACGAATCGAGAGGTGATTTATAGATTTTGACCACAAATTAAAATGCTAATCCTAAATGGAATGGAAAGACTTAAGGATCCCTATGCAAACCCGGTTGTTTTCATCTCTTTCAAACAGTAGACTAATCAATCATTTTCGCTTGTACTAGTGTCCCCAGAAATTCTTGAGTTTCTTGAGATATGAAATTGAGGACACTTTATCCTCCACCTTCGTATTTTCTCCTTAAAGAAGTTTTTTATTTTAAAAAGATGAAAATTAACAAGACAAAGTTCAACGTCCATCCTTAATAAGGATGCATACTCAACCAAGTCAAATAAAAAACAAACTAAGCCCTGTCGTCAATAAATTTGGTGTCGGCTTCAAGAATCCTTTTCCGGAAATCCATATAGTTCATTGCTACATGTACCGGAAGATCTAAAAAAAATAATAGATTCTTAGCAACTATTACAGATCGTGTTGATTTTGGTCTACCTTCCCCAATATGTTTCCCTTCACTTCTATAGAATTCTTTAGGTCATTCAAAACATGCCCCAACTACCCAAGTTGTATCCCCAATTGGATCAACCTCCACTTGATGGCATATATTATTATTTCTTATCTTATCCATTTTAATATGAGCACGTATATCCATCTTAACATCTTCGTCTCAGCTACGTTCATCTTAAAAACATGTTGTCCTCTGACAATCCAATATTAAGTACCATAAAGCATAGCAGACAATAGAACTAACACTAAGGATCTTCGTATCATACAGAATTTCTTTTGCACTTCTCTATCTCATCCAATCACTCTTACCACATATATAATTCCTTGTTCCTTGTTAATTATCAGATCTAGATACATAAAACAATTCGTTTAGGGGACAACATTATCCTCCGTGCCAACTTCACTATTAACCTTATTCCTACCATAAAAGTGATATTGCTATATTGTGTCTCCATTCTACTCAACATAAAAACATTTAGATTCCTAAGTACACCAAAGCTCTTAGCCTATAACTTAACCCCTTTTTAGTCTCATCAAAGAAATCCATATTATCAACAAATAACATTCATTAAGAGAACACATCTCGAATATGAAACAAGCTAACCCCCTGTTTGGTAAGGATTAATTTCTGAATTTTAATTTAGGTCAAAGTCAATAATCAATTATAACCAATATTTCATAGGTCCCACAACATTTCAACTATATATTTCATCAATTTTTACCAAAATTTAATAAAAATCTGATTTTAATCCCCACCAAACCGGGGCTAAGTCTTATCATTTAGAGTCGACCACACATATCCAATATCGCCATTTAGCTCAACCGAAACTCACAATATCTTTCAATAGTACACTATCGTATCATTGTGAAAAAATAGTCATCCATATACGAAAAAATTAATTAAAGGGAAGCTTACAATATAAACCCTACATGTGGCATGTATTTTCTAATTTTCCTGAATTGAATCATAGACATACTGAACAACAATAAAAAAATCAGAAAGCCCAAAAAAGTGGAACCCGGCAATGAAATTGGAGGGGTGAGGTCTCTTTGAAAGAGATAAATCGCACAGCAAGCTCATATGACTGTAATTCACTCAGCCTACTCACCCTAGAGGTCAATGCTGAGTCAATGTTAGTCATGAACAATAGCTAAACAAGGAAACTCGCGTGCAAGAGAAAGAATGAATCCACCAACATTTCCAAGCTATTGGAACTTCACAGGAAAGCTGCACAGTGATGTAGTTGCCAAAAGGCACTTGCAAAGACAAATTTAAGTTAGGAAATTCAGAATTGAACAGATATTTTGACTAGAGTGATAATTTGGTGAGCAAATTTGACGTGGAGCAATACGTGAGAATAGGGATTTTAGTGATAAACACAGAATTGAGTGCATCCATTCTAAAGACACGGTGACTTAGAATAGAGAGGAACTTCTCAAAACTAAATTTTGCCAGTTGATATCATGTCACATGCTAGCTTCAGGCCAAAAAAATTTGTTTGCAATCTTGGGTATAGAGCTGATTGTGCCAAGCAGGCATTACATTTAAGAGATCAAGTGCGTAAAGTTCGAAAATGCTAATTTTTAAGGAGGCAAAGTGCCAAAAGCCTGCAAGAATACCATAAGTACCCTGCTTCTTTGGTAGCACCATAAAAGCAATTCCCAATCACTTATAATCCATCAATTAATAGCAATCATACATGGAAAAAAATGGAGTAAAAGTAAATCCATTTAGTCTAAATGGTAATCATTCTTAATGTTCAAACAAGAACATCCTTCTACTCTATGAAATAAATTTAATTTTTGACCATAATGACTCAAATTTAACGTCAACAAAACTAATCATTCACCAATTTTGGGTTCCCATGCAACATATTATGATACAACAAAGTTTTCCTTTTTTCCTCAATAAAATGCATCTTCGGTCCCTGCTTGACCCAATGGTACCAAAAGATTCCATGGAAATAAATATTTTTGCAACCACATCAAGACAAGTTAATCTAGCCGATTTGTCTCTCATCTTACATGTTACATTGAGAATGCATTACTTTTCCCAATGGTAATTTCTTTAAGTTCACTCAAGACATGCCCTATTCATCTAATTTGACCTTCCTTTAATTATACTTAAATGGTATCACCTCTACTTGTTAGGGTATATCCTCCATTCTTATTTTCTCCTTTCATGTATGGTTCTACATCCATTATGATATCCTCAATGTGCTATATTTACTGTGAGCATTTTGTCCTCTGGTGATCCAACATGTGTTACGAAATATAGCTGGTGTATATCTTCCAAATGTATAAATTCCACTAATCTAATGCATATACTCAGAGGCAAATGAAATTAAAAAAAAAAAAGGAGGCAAATGCCACAAAATTCAAATTGTCTTTACCTTCCTCTAGTGCCAACTGGATTGCTCGTTTCTCCAAGTCTACAGCGTGCTTACTAAGCTCAGCAGGGGACAAATTCAAAAGCTCTTGTGTAACTCACATCAAAAAAGCAGCAAAATCGAAATTGTCAAACACTTGAAGCTTAGACATAAATTTATAAACAAAAAACTCTTAGCAACACAAGAACTTACTTTGAATATACTCTCTCTGGTTAGTCTTATCATGTTGTTCCAAAAATTTGTGCAATTGAATGAATCGATCTGTTCTTAGCTTCTCATTGGTGCTCTTCAAATCAATTTTGTGAGGAAGATCTGATGAAACCTTAAGGTAATCAGATACAGGAGCTTGTGTGATATTACTTTGCTTACCAAGAGAACTAGGAACCGAAGGTGCACCACTTGAAAAAGTCATCATTGGAGCTATATGATTTTGTGAAGCTACAGGAATAAGATGAACATGATTCTCCTTCATATGAGTTTGCTTTTGAGGGATTTCCTGCAGCAATTGGCTCAAATTTCTTAACTGAGGACTATCGGAACACTTTTCCATATCCTGAAGTCTTCCCCTCCCTAGTTCAAATTCAAATCTTCTACGGGCATTCATCACATTCTCATTTGCACCATTACAAGCCATGTACAGATTACTAGAACTTGATGGGCGCTCTGGTGTCAGTCGTTTTGTTCCACAGACCTTAATCGCATTACCACTTGGTCTTCCCCCTCCAAATGGTGAACTCTCTTGCAGCTTATTTATCGATCTCATATTTTCATTCTGCAACTCTCTCAATGCAGTCTTTTTTAGAGAAGCAGGCACTTGCTTATCATTAGCAGCAGTGGCGGTTTCACCAACAGCCATTCCATTGACATTGCTTTCAGTGTTGATCATTTGCGAAGTCAACTGTAGTAAGCGAACTTGAACTGCACTAATATATAGCCTATCCAAGAAAGGTCTGAGCTCAATGAAAGGTTTGAGGTTATTACAATTACATTATTACTTCAAAAAAATTATCACGTGACATAACGTATTTCATGCTCGCGTATACACCTAATTAATGCATATCATTAAAATCTCACACAAGGTGATCTTTTAAATTGAACAGGAAACACACATTTACAAAAAGGAAGTCCACAATTAATACGTGCAGTTAGTGTCGCTAAATTTGCAGTTGCGAGAATCTTAAATAATGTTTATTGATCCATTTCTCCTAACAAATTACACTAAAATCTAATCCACTTAATTTATTTATGCATACCATGTTTTCTTAATCATGCTAGACAAATAAATATATGATAAATTATTGATTTCACAAATTCAACATCACAAACAATGTAGTTCATAATCAAAATGTGTTCCAAGTTCAAATAAAGGAATGAGATAAATAAATTAATAAAATAAGGTTATCGTTGAAAAATATAAAATATTCAACAACATTACAGCATATTTATTTTATTAGGTCCAGTGGACCTAGACACAACAACAACTCACTGCCCACCAACCAACGACCATTTCTAGTCTATGAGAGGTAGGAAAAAATGAGAATATATGGAAATACTCAATAGGACACGAGTAACTGTGCAGTCCCAAATAAACATATCATTTCACGTATCAAAATAATCATACCGTCATATCATATCTTTAGAAACCGATAAGAGCTCATAATATATCATTTCTCGGTATCGGATGGCCATATCATATCATGTCTTTCATTGACATAACATTTATCAACATGAAAAAATAAAATTATACGGGACAAACCATTTGCACTTCGTGATCTTACCTTAAACCTTTGAAAATTTTGAGTTGATGCCCCAAAAATTCAAATTTTGTACATTTTGAAGTTGCCAAAAAAATTATAAAAAGATTTGCTTTCTTCCTAAAAGATGGAGGATTATGAAGGAATTTTTTTTTACTTGTTTTGTTGCTAGAAATAAAATGGAAGTAAAAGGATAATTATATAGTGGAAGATAAACTAAAATATATTCGAAATGGGAAAGAGAAACATGAGTTTATGAGATAATGTGAGGTGATTAGAAGTTAGTGGGAACGTGAGAAATAATAGGTGGATTTATCCAACTAACAAATAATGTGTAAAATAACAAACATAATACACACACACATACGGTAACTATGCAAAAGGGTTCAAAGTCACGTGCACATGGAAAATTGAATTCGGTGGTTAAAATGAAATAACAAATAAGATATATCAAATCTTTTTCAAACTTAAAGATAAACATTAATTTATATAATATAATATTACTTTCTTTTCTTAGTTATCTTAAAAGCTATCTTATTAAGTAATAAAATAATACTCATTAAATACGATCTCTGAATTGAAATAACTTGGACTTAACTTATGCGAACTAATTATTTTTCGAGTCGAAGACTTCTAATTAATTACAAGCTATAGAAAGAATCCAATATTGATATACTAATTATCATTTTATCAACAATTAATTATTTGACTCATAATAATATTAGATTTAATACTATTTTACCTTAGTCCATCAATTTTCAAAAATTATAAAAATATAGCAGATAGAACAAATAATTTTATTCTATAAAATTAAAATTATTTGGGGGCGTTACAAAAATGACAGCCTACACAAAGGAGCAAGACAACTGATAGTGAAAGCAACAAAATTTAATCATTAATTATTTAACTACACCTCCCTGTTCATAAATAAACAGTTGGAAATTTAGTGAAGTTTAGCTGACAAATTATTTTAGAAGACCTAATTCTTGAGAGACAAATATGAAATATCACTAAAATAGTAAATACTAAATACTAAAACAATGTCCATAAATTGCTAAGTCAAGTGCCATAAATAATTAAATCCTCGCATTTAGCTCCAAAAATTACAAAAAGAAAAAATAGTTAAATATTAATCGTTTAATATTCTTATAATCAGATTAAAAAAATTAACCAAGTTAAAAAAAAAAAAAAATGGGGGATGCACATGCCAGAAATAATAAAAAGAATTATAAAGCAAAACCTTATCAAACGCACTCGACATAAATCACTCAAAAAAAAATCCGAAAAACAAGACTTCCACGAATCCGCCTATTAATTCAATAAACGTAATGAGCAACTAAAAAATAATAATTCGAACATATCCTTTTAATTCCCGAGTTTGCTGGATTCTAATAAATTAAAAAACGGATCGATTACTGAAAATTAAATAGCAGTAATTGTAGAAATGGACTCAGAGACTTACTATTTTGAAGGTTTTGGAAGATTGCAACAGATCAGAATAGAGAGAGACGCCGCGAGAGAGATGGAGGTTTTCAAAATGAGGGTCATTTGGCTCCAACTGGTGGAACTTTTTAAATAACCTACATTTGTAGGTAATGACAAAAATAGCATGTTTTTATTTACTTTTTCTTATTACCAGTAACATTACACACAAATAAATTAGTAGAAATTAGAGCTAGACAAAATTCTTGAATCGAATCGAGTCGAACTCGAATTGAACTGATCCAATCAAACGGTTCTTTTTAAATTAAATACCCGAACGAGTATCTAAATCGAAAATCGATAGATTTGGTTCGATTCTCAGTTCTAAACCTAGAGTCGAAGAACCAAATAAGAATCGAATCTCCTTAATTTTTTTAATTTTTTTATTTTAAATAAGTCAATTATTTTTTTTTCTAAATGAATTTGCTAACTGATTAATTTAGCCCAAACCTAAAAAATTTGATTTTTACTATTTTTTACTTTCAGCCAAATCCAACTTAATCAAATTGACCTAAATTTTACCCAAATCTCTTATTTTACCTAGAGTTGTTTCTGCAGTTCTATTATTATGAACTCACTATCTTCATCTTCTTGTGATTTTAACAGTCAAATTTATGAAGAATTCAACAAAAAAATGTGTAAAAGATATCATCGATTGGATTACGTTATTTTATAAGAGTCGAGATTGAACATATCATAATTGAATTAATGTAGCGTTGTTGTAAATATTAAAAAAATAATTATTATACGGAATCTGGGAATCGAATGGAACCGAACCGAACCAAATTGAATCAAACCCGAACGATTCCATAATTAAATTTAGACCCGACGGTTCCACTCACTAAATACCTGAAAATTTCTGTTCAAAACCTAACTGAACCGGACCATATCCAGTCCTATCCATGGGTCACATTAAAAACGAGATCAATTGAGCTATCTTCTATTATTCCTCTTGTTGTGATGACGATATTAAAATAGTAAGAGCCCTTTCACTCGACTAACTCACCAAATCGATAATCAGACTTTAAAACATCCATGCATTTATCTTTGTATACTCCAATTATGCATTTGAATGGGGGTGGTTATCACGATTTTCTTTTCTCCTGCCATTTTACAATTGTATTAAAATATTTAATTTTTTTTTATTGTCGCACTTATATCTTAATTTTTATATCACTTGATAACCTCGACAGGCGCAGAATTGCACTACATTTCATGAATATTATATGACTTGGACTTATTTGGCTGGCCCCAACTAAATTAATTAAAGGGTGTGTTTGATTTCATTGAGAATGTATTTTGTAATAACGATTTTTGAAAAATGTATGATTAAAATGTAGGAATTCTTTTTTTAGGTCTACGTGTAAAATTATTTTATTTGAGAAATGCATTGGTTAAAATGAGTTTGAAGAACTATAAATTTTGAAAAATGGAAATCAAACAAGGGCCGAGTGCATAAATAAAATTAACCGACACTATTAAAATTAAGCCCCCTATTCGATAACCATTTAATGAGTTTTTTTTTTTTGTTTAAGAAAAATAATTTTTGAAATAATGATTTTTTGACGAATGTGTTATTAAAAAGTTGGAAAAAAATTTTAAATTTACATGTAAAATATTTTATTATAAGAATTAAATTTTTTAAAATAATGATTTTCAAACGGGACTAATTAAAATGGCCGCCCACGTGAATTATAATGCATCACATCATTCATCTTAGTGCATGATCTCATATTTATTGGTTATGTTAATAAACAGATTTTTTCAAGAAACGAGAAATTCTTCATGTAATAATGAGCTGCTGTTGCCAACGGCCCCAATAGACTTGCTCTTGCTAAAGCTTTGACTTGGAATTGCCCAAAAGAGTTTAATCGCTTAATAATAAAATTTTAAATTTTTTGGTGTCTCAGTTTCATCAATTTAGTCCTTCATACTTTATACTTTTCATTTCAGCTAATGTGGAACTTGAATTTTTCTCAAATTATTTTACTTTGGATTTTGGGTCCCATTTTCACGTGTGACTCCATCCACAGAAATAAAGAAAAAAAATTCATCTTTTTAAGTCAATTTATAGTTTACCTTGTAAATGAAACTTTAGAACCTTGATTTTGAAGCCCTTGTGTCTATTATCTTTCCTCGATCTATAGACTATGACAATCCACAAGGTTGACTTGCGATCCTAAGAGTCGGGCCTTTTTTTCTTTCATTTATAAGTTTTGATTTATGCTTATCATAGATATAGATGATAAGTTGTATGTAGACACACTGTCCTCAATATTCTAATTTTGCATTGAGGATGATGGTGTGATATTTCGACGATAAAAAAATAATAATGACCGGTAAATAAGTTTTATATATTGAGTCAACTAAGCCCCTATCGAGTATAAGAGTCACATACAAGTAAATATTTGATTGTATTTTAAAGTTACTTTCCACAATATATAATTAGGTTGTACATGAAATTTTCGAAGCTTGAAGCGAACTTTAGAAGTTGGGCCTCCGAATTGTTGCGTGTGTTGAAATCTTTTTCATTCATAAGAGTTTTATATAAACTTAAAACTCGGTAATAAAACAATAAACAAGAAGTAATTTCTATTATAATTGAATAATAAGACAAAAAATTCCAAATAATTACTTAAAACACTATTAGTATTGCAATTTATATTATAACCAAACATCAAGAATACTATTTTTATCATTTAGACAATTATATTTAAGGATTTAGTAGCTATCATGTTTAGAGGCGAAGCCACATGTTTTAACTTGTGACTCATGGGCATCGCGTACTGCAGTTGGTGGAGAGAGCCGCTTAAAAAATAACAAAATTATTTATTTTATTCAAAAATTTTGTTTAATAAAATATAAAAGTAATTAATTTTGAGTTAACAGTACATCAAAAAAATCACAACATTATATTTGAAAAATCTAATTTCAAGTAAAACTAACTAAAATAATAATAATAATAATAATAATAATAATAATAATAATAATAAGTTGAAAATAAATTGAAATTAATCAGAGTTATCCATGTCCATATATCAAAAATAAAGTAAATAGAATGTAAAATTTTCATTCTTAATATATAACTAAAAAAATACAATTATACTCAGTTAAGTGAAAAATTAATAAGTTCTTCATTCTTCTTTGAAAATTTTATACAATTTTCTTGCAAATGACCGTTCATTCAACTATATTTTGATCAGATTCGTATATAAAAAGATATTGAGTAGTTCTATTTCTAGATTTTGAATTTGAAAATCATGGAAACATTTAGGGCCTGTTTGGGAGTTCTTTTTCATCGATTTTGACTGATTTTGGATGACACCGTTTATGATGGATTGGAAAATCGATGCTTGCTAGTTTTTTTGGGCACCGATTTTCAATGGTTTAAAATCTCCCAAAAATGGTGTAGTATAATTTTGAGCGATTCTCTCAACTCTTCAAATTGGGGGGTTTTAGTCGTTTCTCATATATCTTTTCTAATTTTGTTCAAAACTAAGTTTTAAATAAAAATATAATAACTAAAAAATTATTTATCATGTAAAAAATTGCATTATTATTAATATAAATACTTATAAGTAAAATATACCTGTAAGATAAGAAAGATTACATTATAATTAAGAATTACTTATAAGTAAAAAATCACTTATCTAAAAAAAATTACTAATAAGACAAAAGTCCACTTACAACATATAAAAAAAGTTACTTATATATAAAAAAAAATTCATCAATAAGTAAACTATCACTTATGAGTAAAATAATTTCATATAAAAGAACATCTTACTAATTGATATATACGTAATTTTATTCTTTTAAAAAACTTTTAGAACCTGTGAATTATAAACTCTCAAACATAGGTTGAACAGTTTTAAAAATCGCTACTAAAATCACCTACAATCAATCTGCTCATAAACGTTCAAAACTGATACTTTAAAAAACGCTCATAATCTATACGGCGAAACTTCCAAGCAGGCCCTTAGGTCTCAAGTGATTAAGTTAAATGTTAAACATTTAGACATTGGGATTTGAACCAATGACCTTCCATTAAAGAAGCTAGAAACTCTACAACTTAACTATGAGAACTTTTTACTCATTATTCTGTCTATAATATTTTTATTTTGTAAACAAAATGAAAAATTAAGAATTTTGGCCTTTTGAGTTTAGGTTTTTGATAAAGACCTCGCCTGCATCGTCTCAGGTCGACCCTATATGGCCACACATATAGGAACTTCATTTCTAAATGAAATTAATCAATGTCAAATTTTCGAAAAGAAAAACAAGTACGTATGCTCACATTCAAAGACAAACGATTTTGTTTATTCTCCTCTTTATTCTTAATTTTGAAAAATATATTTTGACAAAGAAATTGCTTAGAATTGATTTTTTTTAAATGGTTTTGATTACAAAACAAATCAGTAAGAAGAATAGGAGAATTGGAGGAAGATAAATATCGAGTCTCTATTCTAATTCGTGGACAGGCAGAACCCTTTACATTTTGTTAGTTGGTTTTTAATTCTTCATTTATTTTTTATTTAAATATAACTAGCATTCCTTATATCGTAATTTTAACAAGGCGAAAAAAATTTCTCTTACTTTTTTTAGTATATATTTGAAGCTTTATATGTTCGTGAGACTTACCTTTGGATTTTTATCAAGTTAAATTTCTTATTCATCCTTTTTTTTTCATGCATTATTCCACTTAACCTAATAGTTCGACCATTCAAAAATTCATTGACCATAGAGATTGCTAATGTTATAAATGGACAAGGTATTTACTTCGTTTATTGCACATGTTTGATTAGCTCCGTGTTTGGTAGCTATTTCCAGTTAATTTGTAGAAAAATTATGTTCGTTATACAACAAAGAAGCAGTTGCAATTTTTTACCAAACCTAGCAAAATTATCAATTTGTCCCTTCACATACATTCATCCTGAGTTAGATGAATGGCAATTCCATATTTATGCTACCTCTGCAATCAGAATACACTGCACCACTAAGGCCCACAGACCAGTCAAAAAATGTATTTCTCTTTTGGGTAATTTGATTAGTTGTGAGTCCGAACCAACAATTAAACTTAACTGAAACTTTAAATTGTTAAAATAACTACCTAATTAAAATTTAAAATCGATTAACAAACAATTAAATGATATTAATGTAACTGTAATGGATCTTATCTATCATAAATTAAATGTAGAAGATGTTATATATTGTATAGACGTAGATGATTATATGCCTCTTCTTAAAATTTCAAGAAAAAATGTGTTCACTTAGTTAGAATATTTTTAGAATCTTTTAGCCACTATTTGGTAGGGATTAAAATCAGATTTTTAGTAAATTTTGATAAAAGTTGATCAAATATGGATTTGAATATTTGTGGATTCCATGAGATATGTAGTTAAAATTAATTGTTGACTTTAACTTAGATTAAAATTTGAATTTTAATCCTACCAAACGGGGGCTTGATATTTATGTTTATAATTTTAGGATCTCATGTATTGTTATGGTGTTTAAGAGATCTTGATCATAAAACTCAGTTTCTTGAAACTAAACAAGGAATTCTTAAAGTCACAAGTCCTGACTAATTTTCACTATGCAATAGTTATTAATAAATTTAGTTAGTTATTATATTTTCAAACATGTACATACTCCCAAGAAGATTGTGCAAAAATAAATTCTACTAACATATCATTTGATCATTTGATTTGAAAATTGAGTTGGCTTTTATTTGACCTCTTTCAATACAATCTTTAGAAATTTCAAATAAGTGTTTGTGCATTCCATGCTCGAGTGCGGTGCACCAAAACTCTGATTCGATTTGTTCGATCTCAATGCAAAAGCATAGCGATCTATGCATTGCTTGTGTTTGGGAGTCCCTTCTCTAACAATATTAGAGTGTTTCTATGACACAAAATTGTTATAAAGTTGTCCCATTTCTTGTTCTCTTTGGAATTGAAGTGAGCATATGAGCAATATTAAATGATAATTTTATCAATCAAATCCAACTTTTTGTCCCGGAATGCTTAAGCAACGACCTCGTAAATATAGCTTCAATTGGTTTTCTTGCATGGCTTAGAGCTTCGAGTGGAATTTCATGTAAATTTTATATGAGCTTCTTACTAGAGTCACCAATGGATGAATTGAAGAAGCTATTGTTGGGGAAAATAATTTACCGTCATATAGATCGTTCATGTTGGATCATCAAGAACTAGAGAATCGAAGCGGAAGCATATCTGAATCAAACATGATTATCGTAATGAACAAGTCATGCGATTTTAATTTTTCAGATCAACATGTCGTTCCTTTGTTTCTCTCTGAAAATGTGAGTCAGAATAGAATGAATAAAACATGTGATTCGGGGATCATAACCGTATATATATACTAACGGCTCATTGACCTAATTTGGCCCATCATGAAATTAGGAACATGCCTGATCTCTATACATATAAGCCCATACTTTAATTAGAAGCTTTATAATCCAAAATACCGAAACGTTATTGGATTAATTTAAAAGGGTTTAACCAAATTGATAGTGTTAGAATTTGAGCATGGCCTGAATTCCTTATTGAAGTAATTGAAGAATTCTAATTGAAGTGCACGTCAAAAAGAATTCAGTTTGGAATGTTATTGTAGTCCTATATCAAGTTAAAGTTCTA
>CAIGRK010021412.1:10507-34613 GCA_903798315.1 Fraxinus greggii | reverse complement strand
GCTTCTCCAAGGTACATGGAGAAAATACTTATAAAATATAACAACTACAACTGGATAGAGATCAGTTCGAATTAAAAAAAAAACCTTCAACAATGAACAGTACTTGACGGGTGACAGAAGAAATAAAGTCAACAATTGTGGGCATGGTAGAAAGAATTCCAAATTACCTTTAACCAATGTGTGAATAGTAGAAGATAGATAGGTGGTCAATTTGTGTGAATAGTAGAGGATGGATACAGTACTTGGCGGGTTGCTTCCTTTTTTGTCTTTCCTCAGTCAACAATTGTAGGTAAGAAGAAGTCCATAGTACCCTTTTGTTTGGAAAATGAGTGGATGGGTAGTAGATGACTATGGATAAAATATGAATAAAAAATGCTTCAAAAGGAATAGTACTCGACGGATTCACTCTTTTAATATAGCAGGAAAATAGAAATCTATATCTATATCTGCGGATGGCGGACCCTGGACTCTTCCCAAACCCTTTCTTTCAGAATTTTAAGAAGAAAAGAATATTTTCATGCACGTATAAAAAGCATTGGCACGAACACACAAACATACACAGAGAGAACTTACAAGTGACAAGAGACTGAAAACCTAGGTGAACCTTCTCGTTCGAACAAATCTATCATCTCCGAGCGCCAAAATTCGACATGTGTGTTGGGTGTCCAGCTCGACTCCCTCGTCTTTAGCTTTTTTACTGAATAAGTGCATTAATTTATGTTTTTATTTATTTATTTATTTTAGATGAAATTGAAGGGAGTAAATTGACAGGAATAAAATTACATGTAGCATCACCCTTTTGATTTTCCCAACAATCTTTCTCTTTCCTACCTAGATTATGTCACATTGGGGGAGTGTACACAAGAATGTACTGTTAGCATAATTGATTTGTAATAGAATTGAAAATTAGTCTCAAAATTAATTAATTAAATATATTTTTTATTATCAGTTCAACCAACCATTTATCTACTTGCTACAACAATTTCCAAAACATTAAAAATATTATTGAATACCACTTAGGATTGAGAAAAGAAAAAAAAATTACTACTTGCTAACGGGACAAAATTTGGTAGAACCAAATATTCCGCCAGCTTCAGCGGGAATCTCTCTTCAACTACTACCAAAAAAAATCTTAATCTCTGAAAATTTGTGAGCGTTGAACATGGAAGAAACAGAGCACAAGTACGTACAAGTAAACGGGCTAAAGATCCATTTCGCTGAAATCGGATCCAAGTCATCTCCGGTTGTGGTTTTCCTGCACGGGTTCCCGGAGATATGGTACTCCTGGCGCCACCAAATGATTGGTGTAGCCAAAGCCGGGTTCAAAGCCATTGCACCCGATTACCGAGGTTATGGTCTGTCCGATCCGCCTCCCCAACCCGAGAAGGCCGCCTTTGCTGACTTCATCTCTGACCTCAATGCTCTTCTTGATGCTCTTGCAATTCCAAAGGTAAACAAACAGAACCAAGTGGTCTAAAAGTACATAGTGCATGTTCCGTAACAAGTTACTTACCAGTAAATTCTTTACAAGTAGGTTATGTTATAAATGGTAACTTGTATTGATTAGTAGTGAAAATATGTTAGTTACTTATTTTGAGAGCACGCTTACAAGTCTCTGAAGAATCTAGAATGCCCGATGAGGCGATGATCCCTTTCTCCAACAAGGGTACCAAGGATTATGTGTTCAAATTTCCAGGAATGGAAGATTATATAAAAATGGACATGCAAAATTGTTTGTTCCTAAATTGGAGACAACGTATCTACCAGAAGGCAGCCATTTTGTGCAGGAGCAGTTTCCTCACCAAGTGAACCAGCTAATTCTCAACTTTCTTATCAACCACAGTTGATTTCTCTACTCCCTTCAAGATCTATGCTGCATTATGAATGATTTTAATTTGTGAACATACTCATGTCTGGTTACTCGAGAATTATTGTGTTTAAGATCGTTGAGAGTCCAATTTAAATAAATAAAGACGGCCCCTTTTTCATAATCTGGACTTCCGTCAATATGGAGAAATCAAATCTCGAGAAACCAACGTCTCTAGGTACAAAAATTGACATGAACCTCTAGTCTCAAATTCTGATCTCATGTCATGTTACAAGATTCTAAAGCATCATGGCTAATGTCCCAATAACTACGAATAAAGATACATCGGGTTGAGAACAGTCCTTATCTCATGTTACCCTCGCGTAAAACATCAATCATGTCATATATCCGCTTGTTTGCTCTCGATTGAACCTGCATGCAAGAGAAGACTTCATATTCAGTATATGTATTAAAACATGATTGCAAGGGACAAAAAGGGGATTATACAACGAATGTGGTTTCACTTATTCCTTTGAACAAATGGGATATCAAAAATGAGTTATACAACTATCAGACTATAATTACCTTCTTGGCAAGGAAAAGTAAAGCATCAACCGTACCCTCTGCATAAATTGATCGCCCGCAAACATTGTGCTGAAACTCAAAGGAAACACTTCCCGAAAAAGAAATAAAAAAATAATATAAGCAAATATTTGCTGCTGGCGAAAAATGATAGTATCATAACAACGTTGAAAATGAGGGTAAGTATCTTACGTTCCATCAGGCGATGTCAAATGATACATATGGAAAGCATGGCCATATATATGCTCTTCTGGGACACCCACCATCTCAATTTGTAACTTGGGGTCTCGTATTAGTTGAACCTAATAGGATAGATTGATAATAAATATCAGAATGTAAAAGTCGAAAGCCTGGAAACATCAATATAATTCCCCTATTTGTAACAAGCTACTGTATGCCATTCTTCACAAGATATCATAAATACAAGAACTCTACAATAAATTCACAGCGAAATATATCATGATGGCAAGATGCAGGATCATGATGGAGAAATGGGATAAATGATATCCACTTAATTGCAATTTAATTGGTCCAGCATAATCAGAGAACAATAAAATAAAATAAAAAACGAGAATACGGTGATTATCTCTCCAAAGCAAGTGTGATTTCCTAGTCTTAGCACCTGCAAGCTATTAGAAAAGCAGTCCTTATAACTGCAGCAATTTCTGATAAAGCATCATGAACCACGAATACATCAGCAACCTGAGCCTTAATCCCAATACACTGTTGGTCACGTGAATCAATTTTCACTTTTCCATTTAATCCAGAGCTACCCATACTTAAAGGTTCAAGAAACCAAATCTTTTGCAACCACCTCGTGTTATAGTAATTTTACCATTTTAGCTTAGCTCACCGGTCAAATGCAGTGTCAATGATATCAGCCAATTACATAGTTTTCCAGTGCCCCCAATTTCCCAAATCATACCTATCCCGCTAATCTTCGCATCTTGTTCACTCATCTCCAGAACCACTTCTCAACTTGAATCAGTAATCTCCCGCTAATAAATTTCATTTTCTCAATGGTAACATACCAAAACAGTCAATCAACTCCTCCAATGCGGAAAAGAAAGAACGGGAAGAAAGGATGAGAAAATTATGACGAGTAGAGAGCACTGAGTAGCACCCTAAAAAGTTGAGTTTCATCAAATAGTAACATTACTTTGCCTGAGGCTTTTTAACACAAAAAGAATTTTGAGCACCTCAGTCCTCAGGCTTTCAAGTCTTCTTCGAGATTGATAGTAATTATTCAAAGTGCAATTATGCATTTACAAAGTGAAAAGCAGAAAACTCGTAGCAAGAAACTTTCTAACTATTCTTTGTGGTCAAAGTTAATTTATGCCAAGTAATACAAATTGAGCAATAATTTCCATGATGGCCATGTTTCATCCTTTAAAGATGTGAGAAAAAAATATATATTTCAATAATATGTTTACAATGAACACCCCAAACGCACCTGATCTAGTTCAAAAGAGACTCCAAGTTTCTGAAAGCATGAGATGACAGCCTTAGCAGTTCCAGAAACATCCAATTTGCTAGCTTGATGGGACTCCATCACCTTATATAAGTTTTACAAGGGATTAAAAGAGAGAGTGAGTTTAGACTTTTACTTTCAAC
Source organism: Fraxinus greggii (assembly GCA_903798315.1). Taxonomy (NCBI): domain Eukaryota; kingdom Viridiplantae; phylum Streptophyta; class Magnoliopsida; order Lamiales; family Oleaceae; genus Fraxinus; species Fraxinus greggii. Next base: position 30,610 of record CAIGRK010021412.1, on the reverse strand, counting down.
TTCAAAAATGACTAACCAAAGTACATATGGGAGAAAAGATCATGATCGAAGGACAAAAAAAAAACAAGGAACAAAATGTAAGGCTCTTAAGCTCATGAATATTTATTATATATCAGGAAAGATGATAAAACAAGCAAAACTGGAAACTTTCAAAAACCACTGAAAGATTATGATAAAGTTTTTGAGGCACATAGTCTTGTGATGCAATTAAGAAATGAACATTTACTGGAAGGTACTGCCAATCAGAAAAAGGAAATGCATTCTTAAATTTACCTTTTTCATCATTCTAAGAGACTAGGCATTCGTACACATCAATGACCCAGTATATAGCTGATAAATAACTCCCTAATTTAAGGTGGCAGTGGATATTACTGGAGCTATCAGCTGATGGTAGTGGTGGCTCAGAGGATTTCATTACTTTATTTTTATCTGCATGTTATTTGCGCGCTAAAACATGCACTCCCCTACACACAGACACACACAGCCCATAAACTAATAAGAAAGAAAGGTGTGTTGTTCAATAAATTGTTGCATTCGGGAAAAAAGCCTGCGGAAAACTTTGCATTTGTATGTATTAAAATTAAGCACAGGAGAAAACTATAATAACTATTAACCTAGAAAAGAAAAGGACTATAGAGACCTCACTTGTAGATGATACCCAGAGAAAGCTCCAGGAAACTGTTCTGCCATAATTTCCATGGATGCAAGAAATGCTACCACCTAAAAGACATTAGTGAAACAGGTTTTACATATGTAAAGTACAAGAATTGAGCATTATACATAATTAACCCAATAGCGATTGCAAAGTTCAAAGTACCTGTTTACCCATTTGTGGTGAGATCACAGCATAAACATTTGAGTCTGCCACAGTCTTATACAGCAGCTCCCTGTCTCCTCCAGTGGTTCCCATTACAAATGGTACTCCAACTTTGCAATACAGTGCAGCATTTTCTGTATACCACAATACAAAAAGAGCGCAAGCTAAAACTTTGGATTCTAGCCTACATAGCATAAGCATTTTTGAAACTAAGTTAAAGCTTTGCATTATACTGTAAATCAACGTATGCTTACCATTCACAGCAGCTGGGACTGTGTAGTCTACCACAATCAAGTCGGAATATTCATTTAAAACAGAAGATAGAATGTCTTCTCTTTGAGACATGCCATGAATTTCGATCTTCTTTCCACCAACATCCACAATTTTCCCATTATCTTCTGGACCACCTAATGCTACAGGAACAGGGTGAAGTCCAGCAGAGATAGCGGCTTCAAGAACAGCCCTCCCCATTTTTCCAGTACAACCATTTACCTGAAAAAAATTATGAAAAACAGAAATTATATAAGCTGCATCCGCAACACTAAAGCTTGATTTCGCAATATAAGCTCCTCCATCAACAACGCTTAAGCTGTACTTTTACATGGCTTTTATTTTAGCAAAATCCTGTCATATTCTGGCCAAAATAATGCTACAGTATTTAATCAGTTCGTAAAATCCACATTCTAAATACTAAACCTGCAATTCGCTCGTGTATGCAGACACTGCATTTCAATACTGACTACCTACAGATACAGGGAGATGCAACCATTTTGCCAAAAGCTATAGCTCATAGGGGAGTTGCAATCCTCCTTATATCACCCTTAATTAACCCCGGGAACTCCAATTTGGGCCTCATATCGAAGGACACCTTAAAAGACGCTATTGGGACATTCCCAAATAGCGAAAATAGACCCACACACTCAATGCTCCAACATTGCCTTAAACATGGGACTTCCAGCTCTTATACCTCTGATGCCAACTGATGGAAAATGCAACCACTTTTTCCCAAAAGCTATAGCTGATGGGGAAGTTGCAATCCAAACTCCGGATTGGCCTCACGTCAAAGGAGGCCTTACGCTAATTGGGTCATTCCAAAATTTCGATAATAGGCACACCCCATTTCAAGCACCCATACATACCCAGGATTATGCAGGATTATACACAAAAGATCCTTTTTTGGCTCCTTCTTTAGACCTGTGTATCTTATTACTAGAGCTCTTAAAAACAAAACGTGCCGGCTTTTAACACTCAATGCACAATTACGTTTCAATCCATAAGCGATCGACTTTAAAAACGCACAAAGCCCATCTAACAAAACGGAAAACAATACAAAAAAAATTAAAAATTAAAATTTTTGAGAAAATCAACAAAATTTGAAATTACCATTATAGGGAGACCAACATTTTGCGATGTATTCGTAATCGCAAGTTCAGCAGATTGTGCTGGAGTGCTTTCATTCGCAACCAAAATATCTCGCCTTTTCGAAACATTAATACTGACATTTCTGCATATTGATCTTCCAAAAGACCATGGAATGGGCATACTCTTATGTTGATGAGTAGCCAAAGAGGCATTGATTGGAAGTTTAACCATGAGCGCCATTGGTTATTATAGTACAAAAGACTCCGTCCGGAAGTCGGGGGGTTTTACAGTTTCTTCCTCTCCTCTATTTGATATTAGGGTTTTGTTTCTCCCAATTTTTTTTTAAAAAAATTATTCCATGTTGGGAAATGGAATTTTATTTTTCAGTGCTGATAGTGAAATGAGGACCAGCTGGAAAAAAAATGGGATATATTGCAAGGAAAATATTTGTTGTGCATCATCATTTACGAATTGGTAATGTGGTAAAAAGAAAGGAGAGAATTTTACTTTTTAGTTGGTTGTTGAAATTTTGATTCAATTATATCTCGACATGATAAATAAATCTGTAAATTGTGATGTACATTTAGCACAAACGACATTACAACTCATTAAGCTACCGTTTGGTATTGTGAAAAAGAATTATTCTTGTTGTACATAATTGTTTACCTAATTGATTACCGAATTGAAAAGTGGCGGGGGATTTTTATAAAAGTTGATGATTTTGTGGTTAAAAAAGTGGATAAAAATTGTGAAATTCATTAAAATTTAGTTGAAATTAATTGAGAGCCCACTTAAATTTTTATCAAAATTTTAAACCACATGGACAAAGACTGGTTTGTATAATGGGAGTGATGCGTCGGCACGGACTCCTTAGTCGGGTAGAAGAGATTACCATGCCCCCCTCCTTGTTCCAATCATTCCTTGGTCAGGCTTGATTCTGGTCTGCTCGCAAGCTCAAAACTCATTTGATGGTTAAGAGAGATCACTTATACCTACCTTCCTTGTTCCAATCGTTTCTCGATCGGAGCCTGATCCTAGTATAGCCACTCAAAGGACTTAGCTCGATGACATCAGAGCTAAATATCAGACCAATCCATGGCTTGTGTAAATAACTGCGAAACAAAGTCAAATTTTTTACGGCAGACCATTCTTTTCACTCTCTTTCGATGTTATAGTTAAGTTGGTCTTTAAATTAACAAATTGGTACTATTGAAGTTGATATCATAATGAAGTTTTCATGTAGTGTACTAAATTCAAGATATCAACCACAAGCTACTCTCTCTAAGTAGTACAATTCAGATTGATAGACTAAAGAAAACAGAGAAGTTGCGATTAGAGGTGTAAAACCAAAGCAAAAACTAAATATCCAAAAGGGTAAAATCAGCTGCTTCATTCAAGATTTAATTACATCCCCAACAATTCTACTGTGCATCAAAAGGGTAAATTAGCAGCTTCACTCACCACAACATTTTGCCACAAATCGTAACTGTAGGAACAAAAAATGAAATAGCCACAATTAAGCGCAAATACTGCAAAACTATTGGTTCGATCCCAAGTCATGCTTCTACCCCTATATATGTACAGAACTTGTGATGCCAGACAGCAGCAGTGTAGATGAGAAACAAATAAAATTTTGACTCCACCCCCACAGAACAATTACTGTCCATTCCCACGAGTATCTTTTCCAGAAGTTGAGGATATGGATCCTGCTGTCGCAAAATGGTCAGCGTTGGTTTTCTGAGAGCTGCCGTCTAGGGCACGATGCAATTACTGAAATTGGCTCCACCAATCCCATCTGGTTGCATTTGCTTGTCTAGTAAATCCCTGCTACCACCAGAACTCGAAGATCTATGCTGCATTAAATTGTTCTCCACAGCATCCATGAGCAAGCGTTTCATAGCCCCCGAATCTGAATCTGGCGACAAATCTTCTTCGCGCTCCGGCTGGATATTAAGGTCTATTTGACCTTTCAAGGGAGAGACTGAGGATTTTATCTCATCAGGGTCACCAAGACAGGCTCCTTGGCTTGCCTCTTCCCGGTTCAGACTACTTTTCCCTATGTCATTGTTCAGATAAGCATCATTATCCACCTGCAGCTTCTGACAGGCACTTCCATCTTCTTTTGTCAATTGTTTCTTCTCAAACCTCTCCATCAAGGAACCGAAACGATGCTTTAGTGATTCTAAGTCAGCAAAATCGCATATTTGCTTGTGCTTCGGGTCGTTTCCATCAGAAGGTTGAATGCAGATAATGCATGTGCAGTCGAGTTTATGGCCCGCGTGCTTCATTTTAGTCTGAGATGAAGCTGGAAGGTCCACTCCCTCCACTTGGATAGCTAAATTAGCAAGTGCATCGAGTCCTTCTTGTGCGACAACTGGATCTGAATTCTGTTCAGTAATGTTCTTTTTCTTACTCACTGTATAAAAATTAAAAAACCGTTAGAAAAAGTGATAAGACAAGCAACATGCAAGAGAAGAAAGGAATCTACCTTCAGTAGTAGTGGATAATATATCTTCAAGCTGCTGGGTAGATAATTGCTGAGCAGTTGAACATAGAGATCTGATGTAGAAAAGAACATGTAAATTAAGAAGACGCATGAAACCATTGAAAACATATGGTAATACGATGACGGAAGATTATTGGTTGAAAAATTACACTCTCTCGGATTGAAGCATAACGCTATATAATAGTTACGATCCATTGAAGCACAAAATGGAAACCGAGTTTGAACAGACACAAAAATGAGGACAAAGTGGACAGAGTTCAAAATGAAGAACATATATTATATAAAAGTCAAATATACCTGTCCAGGCCCCATATATTCTCAGAACAGGTCCATCTTGATGGAAGAAGAGCATTTGCAGGCACTTTGCGCCACTTTAAACAAACCTCACATTCTACCCATTGGATTTTTTCCCTAGAGCAAAAATAATAGCGAATGAACATTCTATAAGCAAAGTGATGACGATACAAGAGAGAAAAGGAGGGACAAAATACATAGATATTTATCAAAGAAAGCATGTTACCCAAAACAATCTATCGCAGGAATAGTTGGCCTTCCGATAATTGGTGCATCCTGCCAAAAAGAAAACCAAATCAGGACAGTGGAAAGGAATGGCATTCGCTTTAATATCAAACATATAGCTTAGTCTAGCATGAAAAACAGGTTGTTAAAAACCTAAAGTCAATCATCAAAAATAATTATGCACACATTTATCTTGCCAGCAAACTTAAAAAGGACAATGTGCGAGATAAATTATGGTCAATAACTTCACAGTTGGGGATCAGTCTCAATAAAATAGTTTATGCATCATTTAATAATGTTGCAAATCCGACAAATTCACCAACATCTTTTTGGACAACAAAGATTGTACTGAATTTATCTCTCCCTACCTTTAATCCTAATAAGTGGTTTCTTTTCTAAGGAACATGGATCATAAACATCTCACAAGATTTTCACGGTGAAACAATGCTTACAAATGTTAAATATTATGCAACCACCTGACACCTATAAATAAACTCCCAACAAATATTTGATAATAGCAATGCCCCAATACCTCAAATTCTTCAATTTCACAGCCTTCTACTACAAAAACTGAGGGCACATTTTCAGGAGGTGAGCGCATGATTCCTTGAACTTGGTTACATGTGAGCTTCAGTTCCATCATCTCGTCATTGTCAATCCTAAGACGTTTACTTTTCAAACCAAAGATGCTATTCTTCCTCTTACTACGAACGACAGACTTATTTTCAAGTATTTCTTTCTTTGCGAACCCTGATTTATCAATTTCAGACTGGTTACTCCCTGAATCTGCTCTAGCAGCAGGTTAAATGCTGGAAAGCTAGCTGGCATCAAATTACCTTTTACATGTCCATTTGTTGCATCTTCCCCAAATTTGTTTTTACCACCATCATCCCCAGAAGTTTTATCTCTGACTAAAGTAGCTTTATATCCCTGTAAATAGAGCAATAAGATGAAAAAACAGGAATCTTCAAATTTCAATTTAAAACACAATAAACAGAATGCAAAGTGTGTGTGAAGTAAATAAATAAATAATAAACATAATAAGTTGAGAAAACAAGCACAAAGACACATGGTTTCATCGAGAACAACCATTTTTCATTGACCCCATTCAATTTAAATAATATAGCATCAGTAAGGGGCATGTCTTCTAGAAAAGAAGGCTCCCTATAGTCCATCAGCACTCCCTCTACCGTCAAAGTCCATTAACTTGTCAGCTTTCAATCATCAGAGTGTTTGACCAGCTTGACTCGAATAGTGCTTATTTTTCACAGTTCAACTAATGTTTCTGGTAAGGGGATGGACTGCCACTGCCCACAAAGCTTTTGGAATAATACCTGTCAGACCAAAGACTTCCCCCATTTCTTTTTCCTCTTGTGAGCATCCAGATACCTCTATCATGTCCCATAAAAACCTTTTGGAACAATACTAGAACTCTAGTTGGAAAGAAGAGCAGTGAAATAGGGGCGAAAGGCAAGAAAAAATGAAATAATAACCTCCATGAAGTCACCAGAGATCTTTACTGAGTATTACTGGAAATGAGTGTCAAGTGGCCGGGCATATTTATAATACGAGTATCGCTAACTAACACCCGTCTAGGTGGCATTAACTAATATTTTAAATGGGACATATATCCTTACATTAGGTTGAATCCATGTTACACGTGTTGCCACCTAAACTGGTATTAGCAACAATGATGCTAGATAACATTATTCATTATAATATTGCAAATTGCTTCTATGTCCTTAAATCTTAATCATGCCTTTTACACTATATTTGTCTCATAAGAGAACAATGTGGGCATGCAAAAATATATATGTTGTTGACTTCTCACAACAAATTTCCAACTTCACAAGCTCAAAATGAAGCTATATATAGCATTTTCAACGCACATGTATGCTTGCCAAAAGGCCCAACTGCCATCTTAACAGCATTGGTTGCTAATTGTCACATAAGATTATTGCAGGCACTGATTAGTGATTAAATATGGAAAAGACAAACCTGATCGGGTGGAGCAGTTGAAGCTTTTCTGCCTCCCATGACCAGCTTCCCCTCTGGCTCCAGCCTACTAAATGTCACTGACAAGAAATATACCACCTCATTTTGCAATTAGAAGAAAGCAGCAGTAAACTCATTCAGATATAGCCCTTGTTTGGTCCCATCATTTCCAATATACATTTTTTCTCTCGTATTATCAACTACACATTCTTCAATAAAATAATATTACACGCAAATCATCCAAAACTTTTCTTATTTTTAAACCACATTCTCCATCAAAATACTATTCCAAAATGCATTTTGGACAAAAAATAGGGCTAAGACAGACACATATTATTCTCAATAACATTACATGGAAGTACAAATCTGCTTTTACTGCTGCCCCATAGATTATATTCAAAAAATTAAAATTGGTGAAGTGTGACTATAATTTAATGGCAAAGTTGCACAATTTGTTTTGCCAAAATTGTGATGGGGAAATGAGAATAAGAATTAAGGTGATAAATATACATTTGACCAATCTTAGATCCAAATGAACTCCAAACAGATGATGGTAGCACGATAAAGAATGAAAAAGATTAAGATCCACACCTGGGTAATTGATAACATAGATATTTAAGTCTTTGCTACGGCACTTAATAATAATATAAGAGTACAACTTCCATTCATCTCAACTCGGGGACCATCATTTTCAAAACACAAAACGAGGGAAAAAGCGGTTGTACTACGTATACATAATTGGTTTACATAATTGTTTACATACATATGATGTGGTGAGATATGATTGGGTCGGAATTTCTTCAACAAAAAAAAAAAACTACCCACTCTCTTTTTGACACCCCTAAACCATTATGTAATTTCTTATGTACAAGTAACATTATTCAACTTCCAAGCCACAAAAGAAGATAAGCTAAATAAAAACTGGGAGAAAGCGAAAAAAACACAAGTAACGCATATAGGCAAACAATTACCTACATCACCAGCTTGAAGTTCCATTGACTGTATACAAGGAGTGATTCCTTCTAAGACATACATTCTGCTATTATTATTTGGCCAAAATCGAAACTGGAATGACCATTCTTTTCCCTTCAAATCATGTACTTTTAGAGGTAATCCTTCTGGTTGAGAAATCGGTGGAAAGTATGCCTGATTAATTGTAAATGAAGTTAGAGTTCTTTTTCAAGAATACATACAATGAGTTAACCAGATAAACCTTGCAACTATTGAGTCTAATTTGGCAGGTAGTAGAGGATTTACACAAACAACGATGTATATAACATACGAAAACAACTTAGGTAACCGTTAGAATTGAATTTAGCGGCTAAAAGTAAGTTTTTTTTTTCATTTGGGGACTTAATTAAATATTGACCAATAGTTTATGACCATAGAGCAATTTTGTTTACGTGCAGATTTTTCCTTGGCTAAGTCTTAGTAATATGATTGCATAATTGATTTAAATATTGCATATCAATTAACCTAATAAATTGTTAATTATTATAATTAGAGAAACTTTCATTTATTAAAATTAGAAACATTATTTATGCATGTGTAATTAGCAATCTCATATTTTTATATGGTATGTTAGAATATTTATTTCGGCAATATCTTATTAGTAGCAATTATATATTTATTAATATAATTAATTGGGTAATTAGTTTGAGTGATTGATTACACACTATATGAAAAAAAAGTGTGACATTAATAAGAGAATGAATGTTTGTACCAAAAATAGGTAATAGGATCAAACCTTAGAGACCCTTATTTATACTATACCTTTCACATCATTTACACTCACACACAACTCATCTGGTACTTTACATCTTTCTTTCTTTTAACTCATCTTCCACATACATTTTCACATTACAAAATTTATATTGTAGTGAAAATCTAGAAGACAATTTCCTCGATTTACCTTAATCTTCTTCCATACAACGATAAGTGTGGTAGTACGAATTGTCCTTTCATTACTTAAATTACGGAAATTTATATTATGAATATGATGATATGGAAATCCAAGTTATGATTATGATAAGGGTTCTATATGTGTAAGTTCAAATGACCAGAACCTATTGAAGAGTGAGCCGGCGGGGGGATTCTTTTTTTTAATGGGAATTTTGCTTAGTAGCGCTATGCACGAGAATTATAACCACGAAGTTTGGATTTTAATTCTCATACCTCCATATGTATGTTATGATTTTCCGTATTTAATTATGAGATAAAATTCGTTATTACTCATTTATTGAGATTTATGTCTCATGTGTATATGTTAAAGTTTTATAGGTAACTAAAGAGACGGTTTGAGGCGATCGGAAGTGGATTGTGCTTGCGTGGATAAAAAGGAAGAATAAATTATGTAATTAAGGATTTTAATAATGTTCATTGTATTTTTCTTAAAACTAATTTTAAATCCTGACATGTTAAGTAATATTATGTTTTTCTTTTCTTTATGAAAATATTATTTTACGGTACATGTATAATGATTCCAAAGTTAAAAAAATTGGGTGAATATATGCTAACAAATCTCCATTAGGAAGATTTTTAAAACTAATTTATATAAATCTAGAAAGCAACATTGAGCTAACTATCACTCTCTGTGATGAAATGGAATAGATGACCGACCACCATTCATATAAATCTAGAAAGCAACATTGCACTGCAACGGTCACAATAGTAGAAAGTGTGTCAAACTAAGATAGATAATTTCCCCCCTCGAGGCAAAGAGATAATTTGAGAAGTAGTTTGACCTCTCATGAGACAACTATTTAGCTTTTTATTGGATTGAGAAACAGAGGTGACAAGCTTTTGGTAGATCAACCCACTAAACCCGGTGCTTCAATTTGTATAAAATACCTTGCACTCAAAGCATCCCAGACATGCATACACAAGGAGCAAGTAATTGAAGATTGTTCAGGAAATATTCATGCCTGACATATGCATCTTGATCTCCTTCCCCATTTTTTAATAACCGATACCAACGGAATACGCCATTCTTTGCTCTTTGAACAAAAAATATAAACTATTTATAAATCTTAACACCCTACAAAATCAGCATTAAAGGTTCAATTTCTAAGATCTTATCCCATTATCTTTAACTTCTGAGTTGAAGATGGTTCCATTATTTTTCAAATAGATGTAGCGCAAACAGTGCATCCAGTATCGAATTCAGAGACTAAAAATACACACACCAAGTGGTTATTCATAAATATAAATGCATTCAGAAATAATTTAGTATATATAAAATATGCACGTATTAAAGAAGCTCTGCGTGCATAAATAGAAACTATAGTGCTCACATACAAAACTAAATCATAGAGCAAATACAATCAATATGTTAATATAAAGAATTTGAAAGCACATTAAAACATATGGACTCACCTCTGCACACTTTTTTGGCAGCACTAAGCGCCCAATCCGTCCAGCATCACTGGCGCTCAACATTTTCTCAAATAGAGGAGTAATTACTGAGTTTGAACTATCAAGAGGCTAAGGTAATATCAAGGTATTAAATTGCAGAATTTCAACACACCAATTTCGATTAATGATGAAGTTCTTATAAATCCATGCAGGTCATGTAATACATGACTTTAAAAAAATAGTAGCATATTATATAAAAAAAAAGTCTAATTTCAAAACAGTCATAACAATAATAACTAAGACGTGAAAAAACTGCAAAATGCCTTCTATAACCAAAGGATACGCGCTGGAAATTTGTTCCAACTCCGTATCAGTTATTCGAGGCCAATATCGGGGAAGCAACTGATTTCGGCCTCGGACATCTCCTCGAGATTTTCCATTGCGCACTTGAGCCTCACCAGATGAGTCCATTCCATTATGAATGCAAACCTGTTTGCTCACGAGAGTCGAAAGGGATGGTGGTTGTAAAAGAGTTGCAGAAACCTGGTCAATATCATTTATTTCATTTCTAAATGGAGGAGCTGCAGCCAAATTCAATTTAGAAGTAGGAGAATCATTCTTGGGGAATGATCGCAGATGGGAAACATTTACAGACATATTAGGTTGCTCCTCCTTACTGAGTTCTGCAAGAAAATAGTTTGCATCAGATTCTGATACGAATTTTGCATTCACGTACAGTGGACATTTTTCCGGAAAGAAATAGATGCAGGGGAACCAAAAGTTTCTTCACTCCACTTAAAAAAGAGACAAAAAAGTAGTTACCAGAATTTCTGTCCTCAACAGTTTCAAATGGACCACTTCTCAACTTCCCATATATTGATCTTCCAAAGGAGTTCTCTTCTTTCTTCTCAAGGAAAGAGCTAGATAATCTCTCACAAATACGGAATCTATCAATGCCGTCTGAAATATCATCTCCAAAGGCCATCCTTGGCTGCGACTCAAATTGGATACTAGAACCGTTAAATAAACTGGGTGCCTGCCGCCAAGGTATTGGACCTGAGCCAATTATTGTACTCCAGTTTCTCGTTGAGATGTCTTTCATTCTTTCAGGCTCTGAAGAAAGGAAGTGTGGAGGTGGTGGCCATGCAGGATTTGGAGTCTGGAGCGTGGAAAAATAATTTAAAGATAAGGACAATAACCATTTGTTGGGATGTAAAAATATTGGATTATGATCAAAGCAAACCATTATCGTTAGCAAAAACACAAGAACTCTCTGATGGCACTCTTTACGCCTCTTCATAAAAAACAAAATCAAATAATTATAAGAATGTTTCTTTGTATCAATAGTGGCTGCGAAGTATCTGATTGCATTGGATTTTGAGTGAGAGATCGCAAAGAGCATAGAAAAGGTTTTAAATTAAACATTTTCCAATGTACAAGCACTAAAGCAGAAAAGGGTGACATGACAGCAATTCAACTGCTTTCAAATCCCATATAAAACAGAATTCTCACTAAAAGAGTCATATGATCCATACCAAAATATTATTCTTTGCACATGATAAGCACTCAATCCCTCCTGCATCCAATAGTATGAACATATGGAATGAAACTATACAGCCACAATGTATTTGCTGCAATGAAAAATTCAGCACTTGTAATTTCAATATTGCAAAGTGGAAATGTGAACTTCAAAATTTAATGCCCAAACACTAAAAATACAGGAAATATTTCTCCTAAGTAAAAAACGAGATGTATGAAACTAGCTAACCTTTCCACAAGATTCACAACATCTCCAACCAGAAGCATTCAGGTGGAACATTTCGCAAAAATTCCCCTCCTCGTAAGCAGAACTAGATGGACATGGAATTACAGGGGGTGATAGCAAGTTAAAAAAAAAAGGCTAAAAGTGAAAATAACATTATGAAGCAATCTTCTTCCAGATATATCATATGAGGATGTAAACATGATACAGCACACAGCTGAAGTTTCAATTAGGTAAGTTATAGTTTTTGCAAGATCGCTTAAAGTCCTACTTTACACAACAAAAACCATTTAGCCCAACCAAATTTTGAAAAACCAACGAGTCAATTTTCCCAACATTTTTCCAAGTATATCATTTTTTCCATAAAGTCCCTATCAAGATATGAATATTCAGAAAAAAAAATTTAAAGTAATTTCTTGTACAAAAATGATAAGAGTTCGTCGAGCCAAAATGGGGGAGCCACCAGTATTCAAGTCAAAACAGGTTGCAATGCAGTCCACCATTAAATGATGGCAAGTTCCACTAGATAATTTGGAGATATGAAGATGATAATAGATTCGTAATTAAAAAGAAAAGGCAGATTATATCATACTTATGCTCTCTATCAATAGTCATGTGAAGTTCACCTAAAAAGAAAAGGAATTAGCTGGGCAACAAATGCCTAGTCTTTTCCCTTTAACAAATTAATCTTTAAATAGGAACTAGTTAATAAATTTCATTGTAGACCTGGCCAATCACTGTATTGTAATTATGCAGAACAGTTGACAAGAGAATATATGAATACTATAACAAAAACAATATTAAAGTATTTGGTAAGTTTGAAAACGAAAAATATTATCTACAAACTATTTTTTATCAAGTTGAATCTCAGCAAAATCTTTAACTACCTTGGTTCATATTAACACCTATAGTTCAAAGTTTTCAATTTGGTCTTATCTTGGTTGAAAATTTTCACATTTTTTGCACACTCCAAAAATCTGAATTTTCACACAAAATTTGCACTGGCAATAAAAGGTAAACAAATATGTCAATCAACAAAAATGCACATTCTGGACCCAATGCTCACTCACCAAAATGCACTACTAGTTCTCCACAATGAACATAATGCAAATGCTGGCCATACATCAAGAACAATCAAAATTCTAAACTCCATTTGAAAATTTTCAGGAAAAAAAATTAAAATTGGTGACAGTACAATAAAGTTCAAATATTAACACACGAAATTCCAACCACAAAACAAAACTAAACCACCAAAAAAATAAATACTTTGAATTTCTCTCTACACACCATACAATCACGCAATAAGAATTCATATGAAAATCCATACTTCTTGAACATGATTTTCACTTTCCCTTTTTCCACAAAAATAGAAGCAAAAATTCAAACTCCAAATTGTAGACTAGCACGAAATAAAATGTAGACAAGAAGTCAAACCAATATAAAGCAAAACAAAGGAAATTTTCTTACGCGCAGCCATCACAGAGGTCGGCGTACTCGCCGGTACGGCATCGCCAACCTCTCCTCCACTTATCCGACGCCTCTTTGCAATTCGAATTGAAGCAAGTCTTCGACATAACGTACGGAAAACCTAACCAAACCTATAGAAACAAGACTGCATCTAAAAAAGTAACAAAAAATTACTGTTTTACTTAATTAAAATCGGAAATGATATTAGAATTTGAAGCCATTTTGAGAGAGAGGCGAGGGTTGCTTGGGAGAGGGTTTTAGAGTTAGAGAGAGGGAAACTGATGACGAAAAGAAGTGAGAGAAAGTGCTTACATCACTGTGTGTGTAGGCTTTAAAAAAGGGACGTTAGTTGGAGCAGAGTATATATATATTTGGCGCCGTCGTTTCTCTTGCACTGCATTGTCGTTTGGTCGTCATTGTCAACGGATCCAAGTTCTACGTTGTCAAGCCAAAAATTGGATGTAAACAATGCATTATAAATTCTAATGAATTTTTTCAATTTGAATAGATTTTCACAAATTTTATAAGAATCTCATCAAATATTTTGAAATTTCAAAAGATTTAATTATATATTCTTTTAAGCTTGAAATTCATCAATTAATGAAATCTTTAAAAATTCACTAATTATTGAGAATTTCTAAATTTTAAAGAATTTTGTTGAATTCCATTAAAATCTTAATTGAGACAATCTCAATTGAGGACATCCTATTTTGATGCTCAATTAAAACTACCAAGGCTAAGTTAGGGTTGTGTCCGATTTAATGGTGATTTGAAAAAACTTTTAATGACATTAAAAACGCATAATTAAATTTAATATCCCATCATATTTTTATATTTGTACAAACGAAACGAGACGAGTCAAATTCACATCAAACTAGTTGTCTTATCTGTGATCGACCTTATTTTTTGTGACTAGACATTTGTTATATGTGACTGACTGTGACCAAATTTATCATCAGTATGAGTATATGTGACTGTCTAGTTTGTGACTTAACCAAGTCACTAACTTGTGTTATCGGTGACTAAGTGTGACTGAATTTTTCTCGTTAACTGCGATCAAATTTATCTTCAATGTGATTGTTTGCGATCAGATCAATCTTAACTGTGACGATATGTGATCAAGTCACAATCAGTTATAATTAACACATAATTGGTACAACTAGTCATCATAAGCACAAACTAGTCATAGAGGTTAGCACAAACAAATCTTCACAGACTACAAGCCAGCACTACAATCTACCACCATCACCCTCCAATGCACAACCTCTACACCTTCAACTCAAATCCATGACAATGAATTTGTGTCCGAACACACAATTTTTTTCATTTTAATCAAAATACGATGAGCCAATACAAACTGATCAACCATCATGACTTGTACTCAACATAAAACCACTAATTCTATTTGCCTTTCTTATTTCTTGGAGCAACACAATAAGTCTTTTTCCCCTTGAGATTATATCAGTAACTAAAAACAAACTGTAATAAACTCATCCCAAAGAACAAAAAGATAGTTTTAACCACATATTTCACCACTACACGACACTTGAAGTCCCCAAACTACCGCTACTCCCCTCCACTATTTCGACCAAAAACCCAACAACCTATGTTGCTTTTTCTTGCTTAATCTCACCTTTATGAACAAGAGGAAGCACAATGGGCAAGAAAGAAGTTAACGCAGCAAAAGCGATGGAGTCCAGGGACTTAAAAATGGAGAGAGAAGTGATTGTTGCAGAGAAGTAGGAGACACGGGTTAGGGGAGGTCAAAAGATTGGATAATGGATCAGAAGGCGGCAACAGCGGTGCAAGGATGGCGAAGGAGTGGGCATATCGATCTAGGAGTAGTTGGCATATGTCCGATTTTTCGATAAAGGAGTGGGAATGATTATCGATCCCTGGAGTGAATACAGACGGCGATGCTCTGATGATGGAAACAAATTTAATTTAACAAAAGAATTCGTGGAGGGCTTGGCCGCCCGGTATATGCAACGTATGGTTCCGTATAACTTGAAGTCCATAACATTAAGGAATTGTATGTAGCCGCGGTCGATGATGTCGCTTACTTTGTCGCGAGCAAATTCGGCATTGCGAGCAGCTTTGTTGTCACCCGTGATGCTGCTTACTTCATCGCGATGTCGTGATTTTGGTGCTCTTTGCTTGTCTCGCAATGCCTCCACTAAGGGTGCGTCGTTAATAGAGAGAGAGTGGAGAGTAAAGAGAAAGACGAGTGAGAGAAATGAAATTGGGGGTTGCCACGGGTCTTTATCAATTATATTAATAATTCTTAATTAGCACCTAATTTATTTATGAATTTAAAATTAATCTTCCTTGTTTATGAAAATGTCTTAGGTTTCTACGTAATTTTCCGTACGGAAAATATCCTGTAAGGCCCAATTAAAAAAAGGCATGTCCATATAACCCAGGCCCGTTTTAAAATCTCTTTCATAGAGCAACGGGAGGGCGACCGTAGATAAGCAGCCAAGGGTTTTTCTCAATTTGATAGTTTTACTTGCTACTTTATCAAGATAAAGGAAGATGACGTCAAGACCGGAGCTGCAGGCACCGCCGGAGATATTCTACAACGACGATGAAGCTCGTAAATACACCTCCTCTTCTCGTATTATTGAGATTCAGGTAACAAGTTTACGTACGTGCACAGACGTGTAATTCTGTGCCTATCTCCGTAATTAACTGTATTTTTTGGTGGATTCTAAAAGGCGAAACTTTCGGAGAGAGCACTGGAGCTTCTTGCATTGCCCAATGATGGCGTCCCCAGATTATTGCTTGATATTGGTAATTCCACTTGTATATTTTTATGGGTTTTGTAAGACTTTTCAATGCTACATTTAAAGTTTGCGAACAAACTAATCCTTTTATCCAAATAAATTTGATAACTTGGAAATATAATTTGACATGCTATAGGAAATTCTCATATGTCAAACGACTGTGGCATCTAAATCTGGAATCGTCTGTCGGTGTTTTCTTTAAGTCGTCAAATTGAAGCTTTAGGTTAGAATTTCCATAACTTACTAGCATTTGGTTGCTTAATAGTCTCGAGAAGAAAGTTAAGAAGCAAAGATGCTGTATATTTTGATTTGAAATATCTTTCATTGAATGTTCAATCCACTGAAACATTGAACTGAGTAAGCGTGTTTTGATGAAGCTGTTGGTCGTTTATCTAGCTTTGGATCCTTCCTGTCTCCGAAGAGATTGCAAGATATATGCCTTAAAGAACAGGCTTATCGCTATAGTCATTATTGAATGATAAGGAGCATCGGCTCAATTTTTAATTTGATTATTCTCGAGGTAGAGAATAAGTTTGCTTAAAACTTAAAAGCTGAAAATATTTAAAATGAAAATTCAAGGATTATACAAGTCTCACTCATGCTACGAGATTCCGAATAGCAAAAAGCCACCTAGAATATGTTTCAAATTTACTAGGCGTATGGTTTTTGGTCAACCATGTGGGTTTTAATTCCGTGAGGTATTTGTATGTGCATCATCACGTTGCCAAACTTAAATATATCTTCTTCCACAACACTTATTTGAATATGAGGTCATATTGTTGTACAAGTATCGTTAAATTTCTCGTAAAATAATTATTGCTTTGGCATATTTTAGGTTGTGGATCTGGACTCAGCGGGGAGACATTGACAGAGAATGGGCACCAATGGATTGGTTTAGATATATCACAATCAATGTTGGGTATGTGGATTTTTTGTTTAGTTCAGTTGAAATATCTATTTACTCGTCTCTATATTTTTCATTAACACATTTTAACAAACCCAGATGTTGCATTGGAACGTGAAGTTGAGGGTGACCTTGTACTTGGTGACATGGGTCAGGTTGGCATCTGAATTTAATCTAAGCTCTGGCAGTTTAGCATTACAATTTTAGAGCTTGTTTGGTACAAATTAAAATCAGATTTTAATCTAAGTTAAAGTCAAACAATTAATATTAACCACGTCTTTCATGGTCCCACAGCTTTTCAACCACACATTTTAAAAACTTCTATCAAAATCTACTAAAAATCTAATTTTAATCCCCACCAAACACCCCTTGAGTACCTAGACTATGATTTTTGAAGCTGCGTACATCTAATAGCTCTACTTATGCCTATTATTTGAATTTAAGAACATTTTCTTATCGCTGTAGTCCAGTTTGTAGCCTTTTAGTTTGATTTTGCTGATTGTTGTCAATGGATACTAATGTGTATGATGAACCATTGTAGGGCTTAGGTCTTCGAACTGGGGTTATTGATGGTGCCATAAGTATTTCAGCTGTTCAGGTTTGTGTTCTTCTCATAGAGATGTTTTGATCTACAAGTAGCACGTGTAGTTAATTAGTATGACAAGCTAGGAAAGTAGAAGACATAATTTTTAAGGAGGCTGGTCCAGCCGGCTATAAAAAATTTCCTTCGCTTGAGATCATTTCTTAATGGGTTTCTCTACCTCGACATGTTTTAAACAACTCGTTGTGCTCATTTCTTTTTACTTTTTATCGAGCAGTGGTTGTGCAATGCCGACAAATCCTCTCATGAGCCTCGTATAAGATTGAAGTATGTTGTGTATACTTATTCTTTCATGATTTGCATATCGATGTTATTAGTGGAATTGAGACCTCTCGCTGTGATGAAACTGGAATTTATCTTCGGCAGTTGTGTTCTAACATTGGATTATATATGTAGGGCTTTCTTTGGGTCACTATACAGATCTTTGGCGCGGGGAGCAAGGGCAGTGTTACAAATATATCCTGAAAACCTAGCTCAACGTGAGCTGATCCTGAGTTTTGCAATGCGAGCTGGGTTTTCTGGGGGTGTAGTTGTTGACTACCCACACAGGTGTGCCAATGCATATGCTGGAGCACCGTATTTATTTTGTAGCTTTCTTTTGTCCCGCTAATTGGAGGTACCTCTTTCTTATAACAGTACAAAGAGTAGAAAAGAATACCTTGTGCTCACTTGTGGTCCACCATCCGTAAGCAGCCCTGCTCCACGAGGAAAAGGTGAAGATGGCGAGAGCTGTTCTGATGAAGACAGCAGTGGAGATGAAGATAATCAATCAGTGAGTACCGATTATTTACAAATTCATTAAAAAATTAATCGACTTCCGTACTCAAAGCCCATTGCTTATTACTTGATGGAAATGAGGTGCCATTTTCATTTCACTGTATTGCTATCATGTAAATTCATTACTGCATTGCAGGTTTGTGTATCAGACAGACACAGACCAAGGAAAAAGCAAAAATTAAACAAGAAGATGAAGGGAAGAGAATGGGTTCTGAGGAAGAAAGAACAGATGAGGAGAAAGGGGAATGCCGTGCCTGCAGATACCAAATACACTGCCCGCAAACGAAAGGCTCGCTTTTGATGATTATCAAGTCTCATCGGTGTGATTCTACTGCAGTGGGAGCTTTAGATGAAAACTACGAATCTCACATCACTTCATTTTGTAGCTCAGACTGAAACACATCCGATTTGGGTTTGACTATACCAAATTTTGACCCCTTTGTTTGCTATTTCTTTGTGATTGCCCGAGAAAGTTGTTTGTGGGACTCGAGTGTTGTCCTAATATTTGGCGACTCCAGCTGTGCTATATTATTCTCGTCATTTTTGGTATATTTTCAATTTCATTTTCGTGGGAGTTTTTTTCCATCAACTCTGGCTGCTGTCTGAAAGCATGCAAGTTAGTAATACGTCGTCCTTCTGCATTAAAATGCAATCATTCGACCGCAACAAAAATGCTCATACTCTTGTTAAGATAATGTTATAGTTCATATTCTTGTTAAGATAATGTTATATTGAGGATGGTACAATTTTGCTTTTTCTAGGTTGTTTTGCAAGACAAATGACAGCATGTTGTTTTCATGTTTCTCCTAATGTGATTCCATACACAGTGAGCCTAGTTCCACTTGGTAAAGCACATTAGAGTTGATGAGAATGTCTGCAATATCTAAAAGAACTCGAACTATTAAAGATACTTCCATACAAAAGGTTCAATATCCTTACAATAGTGAAACTGAAGACTTTGTGTGCAACGTTTACGTGCACAAATCATGTTTTCCGATTAAAATTAGTTCCTATTTTGCAACAATTATTTTAAAACTCTTTTTTATTCCAACTCATTTTCAATCAAATTCGCACAGTAAAATATTCTTCACATAAATTTAAAATTTTTTCATACTTTTTAACAACATATTCTTTAAAAATTTACTATTTAAAAACTCATTTTGTCCAAGAAAATTCTGTCAAGCAGGAAGAAAACAAAATGAAAAAAAAAAATGAAAAGCAAAAGAAAAAGGAAAGGGCAAAAAAAAAAAAAA
>CAIGRK010021412.1:0-10380 GCA_903798315.1 Fraxinus greggii | reverse complement strand
AAAAAAAAAAAATAAAACCCAAAACAAAAAGGAAAGGCCAAAAAAAAAAAAAAAAAAAAAAAGAAACGCTGAAAGTTATCTTCCAGAGTAAAAAGTTTCATCAATCACTGAACTGTCATATGAACTATGATGTTCTCCTGCATGGTCATTGAACTTACATTCAGTTCCCTCCATCCATCACTAGCTACACACTCGTTTGGAAGTCGTCCCAGGTGGCAAGACGGAGTCTTACATGGCAATAGACGGCGTCTTCTTAAGGCCACGTAAGAGTCGTTGTTTATGGAACGTTTTTCATCGCCTGGAAAAGGAAAAAAACACGGATCCTAAATCAGAACTATCCCTAATTGATTCAATCCCAAATCAAAACCCCTGGAACCCTGAATCGCGATTGAAGCAAATTGATATTCTGGAATCCACCATCCCCAACTTCATACTGTAATTGAACCCCTAAACCATCCATCCTGCCTAAACGCGGACGTTGAATCACAGAAGTCCCGTAACCTAAACCCGGAAGACGTGAAGGAGATTACACAAGCCCAACCAATTCCACGCACGGTGAAGGTAATTCCTGATTGAACGATTTGAAACCATCGCCTGAATTTCCGTTTACTGTTTTGAAGAAATATGCAATTCTTCTAACTGTTCAATTAACGGAATTGTTTTGGAATTTCGTGCCCGCACATAGTCCGAGTCAATTTTTTCAATTTCATTGCTGCAGGTCGTTTCATTCATTCAAACGACTTTGCCTAGTTCTACATTATTTAAACACTTTCCCTTTACCCGTTTTCTGGAAATGTTGTTAGAAAATGAACTGAACTGATTTTCATAATTTCGTCTTGTTAGTGGATGCTGAAAAATGATATGATTGTCATGGTTTAGTTTTTTCGGATGATGCTGAAACATAGTATTTCTCCCCCTTTTTTAAGTCTTACGGTACAGAAGAACAGGGTTGTTTGTCATTATTTTATGAAGCGCGGGCACTACTTGTCGAAATACTCGACAAAGAGACTATGACCAAAATGTGTGAGGACTTCGAGAAACATACAGAGGTACAGAAAAATAGGACAATTGTTCTTTTGCTATAGTAGAAATTGTGGTAATTTCAAGTGAAATTTTTCAAAATGCAAAAAAAAAACGCAGTTTCAACAATCTCGGACACTCAAAAAAAAAAAAAACCCCAAAATGAATTCAAAATTCAAAACACAAACTTGAAACACAAAGACAACCGCCCTAAATGCTCTATGCAAGAAATAGATGTAGAAACTAACGCTTCTTCAACTTAATTCAGCTACAGACAACATATTCCTTCTAACCTAACACCATCACAAAAGCACATCTACTGGTCCATAGCGCAAAACATAAGTTACAGAATCCATCATAAAAATATAGCACAATTTCCGAACTCCTTGAACTCTTTTTCTATCATTACACATTAACTTCACATTATATCCAGAGCACGATATGTTCTCACTTCCTCCGACAAACATTCCAACAATAGCTTTTCAGTTGATGGATACTCCAAGTCATCTACTGTGTGACTTCGTTCATCTCCCCTACAAGCATCATTGCTCCATCATGTCCCGCTTCATTCATGTCCAATCCAATTTCGATTCCCTCTGTTACATTGCGATGGTACAACATATCATCTTCCTCAAAAGCCATGTCAAAATCATATTGACAGAAATCAGGTTCTTCCTTATAATCTGTAAAAAACATGAAAACAATGGCTTTACATGTTTATTAATGAAAACACCTAAAATACTGTTTGAAAATTAGAGATTGAGCTCTAAAATCAATCCCAAACGAAGCCTAAACAAATTAGGGGTTAGCTTTTAATAAAAAATTTGCAAACACAACCCTTATCACAATAAAATCAGTTGAGAAATTATCGGTGTTTCCTTGTACTTCAACAATGAATGTGGAGGTGACGATGATCAGCGGCTAGGGAAACATATACATCAACAATAAATATTTACTTCTTTTAGTAGATTTTAAATTCGATTATAACCGCCCAATGAAAGCAAAATAAAAGCCCCGTGCAAAAACGTTTTCTATTAATCATGAGTACGTGAAATCAACAAGTGACGGAAACAACGAGTTTATGAGAAGAATTACACTTCAAAGTACATGAAATCAACGACTTTACCTCCATTTGCTCCCTCTATGCATGCAATTTTAAACCTCCTTCAGATGTGCCGCATTCCCGTATCTGTCGACTAATTTTGAGGTTTAGAATCGCAATTTGGGGGTTAGTATTTGGGTCGTGGTTGGGTGGGATGGTGTACATTGGTAGACAATCGAAGTCTGGCAATCGCAATTTAGGGTTCTTTCTAGGGCTTCTGATTTAGGGCAGAATTAATTACAGTTTGGAGGATGTAGCTGGTTGGTTTTGATTTGGAAGTAAATGAAATCGTGATTTCAAAAAAATGCATCTATTTGGCTGTATGATGACGTCGTTAACTGCCAAATAGGACGCCGTCGTGCCAAATGAGATTCATTTCAAACGGTTGGGTGATGAGTGATGGATGGAGGATACTTTTGGTAAATTCAGTGATTGCGTAGAGGAATATCAAAGTTTGGTGACCACAATGTGACAACATTCAAAGTTCGGTGACCACAATGTGATTAATGAAACTTTTTACTCTATCTTCCCTAACCACGTATACCAACCAAATCCCCACCACCACACCGCCAAATTCCAGCCACCGCCAACCCAGCAGCCATCATCAGACAAAACCCACATTTTTGCAAGCACCAGCTTCTTGAGGTTAATTAAGAAACCACACTTACTCCGTGTGTTATTGTTATTATTATTCTATAGTGTTCTTTTACGATTCCATTGGAGTAACGATTCGATTGGAGTAGAAATTTTGGAATAGATTCTAATTAATAATCCCGCAGGGATCTACTTTATTTCATTTCATAAAGGCATTGGAGATGCCAATATGAAAACTTTCGTTTCTCAGCCTCCTCTTCTTTATAAACTGTAATGGCCAGCCTCTCTATTTACCTGAATCAGACATCTCCAAAAACGAACTGAAATTCTCTTTTTTAATCAATAAGGTACGTTGTATTTCTCTCAATTCATTCAACAGCCTTTTTACGGCTTTTTGCTTTTTCGATTCTCCGTTTGCTTGCTTTTCATTGTGCAATTGAAAGGCCATGCCTTGTGAATAAGTTATTCCCCGTGGAGTAATTTATTGCCTTCTGTTCAATTTAGATCCGGGGAAGTGTTTGTTTGCCCCCAATGAGCTAGGGTGTATGGTCTTTGAAAATTGGTGTGGTTCAAATGGATTTGAATTCTATATGTAATCTCTGTATTCTTATACCATTCTCAGATGGAATAGTCTGAAACTAGTTCAAATTTTTGATGTGGTTGATTTTTAATGTGTGACTTCAAGATATCCATGACAGTTCCTTTCCTTTTTCCTCTGGCACTTCCTCCGGTATGGCTTTGGAATACTTATCAGAACTTATAGTGAAAGGAAAGAAATCCTTTTAGGACTAAGCACCTAGCCGAAAGTTCTTAACAAATAATCGCAAAAGATAGTCATTCTCAAACAGAAGCAGGGATGGAACTTCATATAGCGCTTCAAATCCAGCTAGAATCTGAGTTACTTCAACACCATCATCTCTCACTGAGTTCTTTCTTACTTTTCATTCCTTACTCTACCACTCTCCTCTTCTTAGTTCGGGGCTCGGAAAACTGGTTAATGGGTCTTACTCAGGATATATTCTTCAGCAGAAGACTGGGCAAAATTGATGATTTTTTCTTTTTAACGCTCTGTAACTAGTTCATATATAGGGCGTGTTTGGTAAAGATTAAAATTGGATTAAAATTGAAAAATTAGCCGTTATTGTTGACTTTTATTAGACGAATGAGACCCAATAACGACAATATTTTCAATTTTAATTAGCTTTTAATCTCTACCGAACAAGTACATAATTTAGCCTACCCACAGACAAAAATCCAGCCTTAACCCATTGAACTATGCACATCTAAAAGACACTAAAATTTACGCTCTGGTCACAATCTGATTAATTCAGTTTTCTTGTGGCAAGACTCCTAGAGGAAATTCTACATCTCAGGGCTTCTCTTAATATTTCAGAGAATTCACATCTTATGGAATTCAAGTCTTTCAAATACCATTAACCGGAATTGCTTGAGGAATTTATTTATTTTTTAATTTTTATCATTCTTTTTTATGGGTTATCTGCTCTCATCTAATCTACAGGTATCCTGGACTTCTAAATAAGTTCTGCAGTGAATTTTTTTTTTCCTTCATTATCTTTTTGTTAATTGACTTGTGGGATTTAATCAATTGCTGCTCTCCTATGTGTGCGCTCTGTTTTTCCTTTATGGAAAAATGATAAAATAACAATGTTGTTGATTAATTGGAATAGCTAGATGTTCCCCTTTTTTATTAGAATTTTTTCGTTAATTAACTGTTGAAAATTCTTCTATTATTAAATAAAGATTCTTGAGTTGGAATAGGCCAAAGAATCAGGCTCTGCCAACTTGTGCTAAGGAAGAAATCATTTAATAATCGCTTCATTTTTGATGAACTATTTTGAGTAATTATGTAGAGTTTAAGACAGAAAATTGTATTTTATTTTCAGAAGAACACTTGTAGAATTTTCTTGGTATGGGGCACAATACTAGCACACCTCTTTAATTAATCTCGCCAAAGTGGAGCATTCTACAATACCTCGTCAACACAGTGCGTATCTCTCACTCTTTTCAATTCACATATTACATGCACAAAACTTGTATGTATATAGCTGGTGGAAGTTGGTGGCTGCTCCTTCCACATAATTCTAGTATGGCAGCAGAAATAAACTTGAAGCATTCTAGTTGCTTCTTCATGTGCCAACAGTTAAGGAATATTCTAGACATTAGAAAACACAATTAACATATGGATAGAGTGGTGGTGCAACCTCCAGAAAAATATGGAGCTCTTAAGTTAAGGTGATGCTGAGCTTCTATTAAAAAAAATAAAAAAAATAAGCAAATCAACTATTATCCTGCATAACAAATCTTATGTACTCATTTTTTGTTTAACTAACTGAATAAGAATGCTGAAAACTTGATAATAGGGATTGAAGTTTTGGTTGCCCTTGCATTTTGCAACGGGCACTTTCTCACATGTTTGGGTAAATTATTGTTTTGGAACTTTATTTTGAGAACAATCTTGTCAAGTTGTCATCATTTCAGTACTTTCGAATCTTTTTTTCTTATTTTACTTTGTAATAATGGTACGAGGCTTGGCTGGGTTTATGTTTTTTTATAACTTTTTATAAATTTTCATGCAATAATTCTTCTTTTATGCATATCATTGTTTTTCTAATTCTGTCTGAAACAATTCATATGATGCCTTATTTGATTTGGCCCGAATCAGATATGCAGTTGATGGAAGCTTAAACTTTGATTTGGTCTGGTATATTCACTCAAGCGTATCAATGGCAAAACCTTTAAGCAAACTCGTGTCCTGTGTCATCCTTGATTTGGATGGGACACTTCTTAATACAGGTGTGATTGTGTTTCTTTCTAGTAATACGTTACATGCAATGATTCTTTTGTATTTTTGTGCTTTCATTGCAGTTTCTGAAATATTTGTTTACTCATTTATTTGGTGAACCTAGACTCTTTGTCTGATGAATATACTTTGTGTGATAAAATGCATTGCATTCTGAAATGAGAGATAAGATGGGGACCTCTCACTTCAGGAATGAATATAGAATAAGTATTATTTGCCTGTTTATAATTGGGATCATGCTACATGTACCGAATTTTTTTACCGAATCTTTTACCTACTACTCACAATGGAGATGTGGACCACATTGTTGGAATTTTTAAATATACGCGGGCCCCGCTCATGTGAGAGGGGGTAATCCATTATGTACAAACCATTATGTACAAATGAAATAACCTTTATAATTGTAGCTTCAGTTTTTAATTGCGCTGCATTGCCATCTTGATGCGCACCCATCTGGTGCTGTTTGCCTCATTTCGGTGGTTCATTTTTACTGTATTTTGATATGTTGATAACGGACTATTGACTCCATGCTTTATATTTGGTTTTGACTACAAATAACTTTCTAGTTCTATACCACTGATGAATTTTATCCATTTTGGACCTTTCCGGCAGGTTGTTTTAGATTCTGCCATCATTTTGTATGATCAAGTCTTTATGGACTTCCCTTTACTACTTTACTAAATAAATATGCATTTATATTCAACATAGACACAATAAATGCAGATTGTCAACTATTGATTTTAGTCATACTGTACTAGTTTGTGTTTTGCTATAATTTGAATTTGATAATTTTTTTCTCACACTGGCACTGGTTTTGTTTTTATTCAACTATAATGTAAATTTGATTTTATGTCAGATGGCATTGTGAGTGATGTTTTAAAATCTTACTTGGTTAAGTATGGGAAACAATGGGATGGAAGAGGAGCTCATAGAATTGTAGGAAAGACACCTTATGAAGCTTCAGCAGCAGTTGTTGAGGATTATGAGCTGCCTATTTCGACAGATGAATTTATATCAGAAATTACTCCAAGATTCTCCGAGCAGTAATTTTCTTGTGCACTAATCTCTTTCTACGTTATCATTTTGCACCATGTTTTCCCATCCCAAAAATCATATGGCACCTTGGGTTGGTGACTTTTGGGATGTGTACTTTGTCTTTGCTCACAAATATATTATTACGTTAACACGTTAGTTTCATCGTATTTGTGGCATGAGATGTATTGATTATGAGCTTGGGAGTTTAGAAACTCATAGTATATCTTGCCCATTTTTTCTGATAACTGTATTTCTCTGGCAATGAGCATTTTAAATTCAGTGGTGAGAAAAATGAATATGAGGTTTCACCTGTTCTTTTAACAGGGGAAAATATTTCTCGCTCTATATTCTTTTTTTTTATACATGGAAAAAGTGAGGGTGAAAGGAGAAATTGTAACTATTTGTTGTATTTTGGCATTGTGTTGTGTGTGTAAACTATTGGTGTTGGCTTACTTTTCTTTGATGTTTTTGCTTTTCTTGCTAGTTAAAACTATGCCATCCTTTAAGCAATTGGTTCATCGTTTTTATGTTTGCATTAGTTGATAGCATATTGTGGTTAAACATCATTTCACTTTATTTTTTTCTGAAAAAAAGTGCTTTCTTTCTCATGACTCTAGGTTGGGTTTTGTCTCTTTCTGATCTTCTGTTGGCTTTAAGGACTTGAAAGTTGGAAGTAAAGAAGAGTAGACTTCGGATTTCTTGTCTGAAGATTGCACTTCATCCGACTTTACTAATTGTGTCCCTCTAATTTGTGTGGTAGGTGGTGCAATATCAAAGCTCAACCCGGTGCCAACAGGTTAATTAATCATTTGACGAGTCATGGAGTGCCAATGGCCTTGGCTTCCAATTCTCCAAGGACAAACATTGAAACCAAGATATCGTATCATCAGGGTGGGTTTATTTGAAAATCTCAACTAATTAACACACTAATCATAAAAAGATACTCTTCTTTACGATGTAGTTGAGCATTCTTTTTGTTTGATTAGCTTAGCTATTGACCATCATATAATATCAATTTACAGGTTGGAAAGAATCATTTTCTTTAATTATAGGAGGCGATGAAGTCACAAGTGGAAAGCCATCACCTGAAATGTAGGATAATTATGACCCGAAATGTCTTTTCTCGTGGATGTTTCTGTTATAAAGTCATTGAATTAATGTTCATATTCGTTTGGTGTATCAATTATTGAAGATATGTTGAAGCTGCCAAAAGGCTTGACGTGAATCCTTCCAGCTGTCTTGTCATTGAAGATTCTCTGTAAGTATCTTGTTCCATGGCTTGCTGAATTTATTTCAATAAGAGGCATTCTGACAAACAACGAATTGATGATACCTGTTGTAAATGCCTTACCTGTTAAGTTCTACTGAACTCTAGTAATATTGTGAGAATGCCTTGTCGTATACAGGCCAGGGGTCACTGCTGGTAAGGCTGCTGGAATGGAAGTGGTTGCTGTCCCGTCTCTTCCTAAACAATCCCATCTTTTCACCTCGGCTGATGAGATCATCAATTCACTTCTAGATCTACGACCCGAAAAGTGGGGCCTACCTGCATTTGAAGACTGTGAGCCTCTTTCACTCTTTTTTTGCTCTTTTTAATACCGGCTATGTCCTATGCTTTGACCAAAATGAAAAATTCAGGGATAGAAGGTACTTTGCCAATAGAACCTTGGTACATTGTTGGTCCTGTCATAAAGGGCTTTGGACGTGGCTCAAAGGTGCTTGGGATCCCTACAGGTTTCTCGACTTCTACATTTCCTCAGATGGAACAAACTAATATTATTGTTGATGTGTGCGCCATATTTGTATAGCACGTCTCTTAGCTAATATGCATGACTGTGTTTTACTCTTGAGCTACTTCCGCGCTCCTTTTTTTCTGTGATCACAAATCCCTGCAATTTTTCAATCTCTTGTTTTTTGTTTGATGAGTAGGTAACATATTCTAAGAAGAAGCGTTTATATTTCAGCAAATTTATCAGCGGAGAGCTATTCAGCTATCCTTTCAGAACATCCTTCAGGAGTTTATTTTGGCTGGGCCAGATTACCAACTCGAGGTGTTTACAAGATGGTGATGAGCATTGGTTGGAACCCTTATTTCAACAACTCCGAGAAAACCATAGTGGGTGATGGAGATCTTTATTCCTCATTTTTTCCATGTTTGGCTAAGCTTAAAAATGATAAATATTATTCGTGTGTCATTATGTGTCTTGTCATTACGTGTCTTGATAAGTAAGTAAAAGAAGATATTTATACCGGAAGTAACTCTAATCTTACTCACAAAATAAGTAACTTTTTTTTTTAACCCTCACCAATGACAAAAGGTAATTCTCATCAAAACTTATTTACTTATAAGTAAACTTTTAAGCTTAGCCAAACAGCATGCTTTTTATATCTTTATACGTTTTTGCTTCTTATCCCATGTGATACCATAATTTCAGGAGCCATGGTTGCTTCATGATTTTAACGAGGATTTTTACGGTGAGGAATTACGGCTTGCTATTGTTGGCTATATACGACCAGAGGTATTAAAACCACTTTGTATTGAATCTTTTTTTTTGTCTTATGGTCTCTCGTTACTAATAGCTAGCTGTGTAATGTCGTAGGCCAACTTCCCTTCCCTCGACAGCCTGGTAGCAAAGATCCACGAGGATGGGAAAATCGCGGAGAATGCTCTTGAGCTTCCTCTTTATTCAAAGTACAAGGAAGACCCATATCTGAAAATCTCGTTGCCGGAAAACAGTTAATTACTTATTACTTTAGAAATTATTGGTCCATTGTGCAACTGGAATTTGTAATGGAACTTGTTATACGTGTCATTTGTCAATTTGAAATCGTTACTTGCCATATTCAACGGGACAATATTAAGCCTTTGTTTGGCCTCAATTTCTTAAAATTCATTTTCAATCACATTTTATGAGGCTCACAAATTTTTTCAGCTTTTTATTTATACGTTTTACCAACTTTTATTAAAATCAACTAGAAATCTAATTTTTATCCAAATCAAACAAGTGTTGGCCTCGTTGTCTCATTATTACATCACTCATTAGGCACCATAGACTAAGTCCCAGTTTGATAGTCATTTTTTTACCTCAAAAACAATGTTTTGAATAGTGACTTTTAGAAGAATGTGTTGTTAAGAATTAGAATTTTTTTTTTTTGAATTTACGTGCAAAATATTTTATTGTGTGAATGGATAGTTGAAAATGAGCATATAGAAAAATGAATTTTTAAATAATAATTAGCAAACGTGGGCTAAATCAACCTAAACTAAATTGTCTATAGTACCAAACATCATAAATTACAAACATTCCCCACTTTGGAGAGTCAATACTTTGTTCTTAGAACTAAAATTGTTTAGAAGCTATTACACGACTCTTGTAACGAGAGTAATTTATTGTGATTCCTATAACACTTGTTGTAATGGAACTTCCCCTGAATCAAAAGTGGTAGTCCATTAGGCGCGCTTCTTGAGAATCCAGTGCTCTGTGTATCGACTCATTCATTTAGCGCCTATTTGTTCCACATTTCTTTCCCATTTTTAGAGATTATTTGCCCGTTGCATTGAACAGTCCAATTTTAATTGATTGAAGGTTCTGACAACAAAGGACGGTTACATGTGAATTTTGAAAAATCTACTTTTCAAGTTTTTTCCGTTTTACCCACATGCCTCCAACTACCCAACCCATTATTTGAAGAAAAAAAAAAAAAAAGGTAAGCCACATTTTTTACGGCCCCCCACCTGTCCTGTTTTGGGCCTTGGTGAAGGAGGTAAATCGCAGGTTATGCTTCCAAGAGTACAGGGTGGAAGGCT
>CAIGRK010021391.1:0-12184 GCA_903798315.1 Fraxinus greggii | reverse complement strand
TTTTTTTTTTTTTGGTGTTTTTTTTTTTGTTTTTGGTTTTGGTTTTTTTTTTTTTTTTTTTCTTTTTTTTTTTTTTTGTAAATACATTTATGAATTTGAAGAAAACAACAATAATTAAGAAGATTAGCATTTTGATTTTCAATTTTCCTCCCATTAGTGGTAGGCTAGCTTGTCTCTGGCCTTTTACAGTTTTACGAGGACAGAAATATGAGTTGATGTGGCTTCGATTGGTGAAATATATTCTATACAAGTAACTAGTGAGTAGTGATTATTAATTAGTGATTAGTGAAAAGTGAAAACTATAGATGAATTTGTGATTTGTCAAGATGTTAGATGTTGTCGGAGTAGACAGTTGGAGTGTAATGAGTGTTGGATTGTTGGAGTAATTTTAAGTTTTAATTATTTATTACTTATTATATTGATACCGTTTTAAGTGAAACAGTTTTTGCATATTATTGAACGATCTTTTCAATCGAAGCGAAAGTCCATACCTAATTCTTCTACTTCTAGCTGTGCATCTAGCCCCGCCACCGCTTCTAGTTGAGCAAGTGAATTGTTAAATAAGACAAAGAAGTCTCGAGCTCAATTTTATGATGATGATCTTATTTCTGATCCAGGAAAACATCCCCTATCGAGTTATATGATCATAATATGAAAGGTGATTTTAGGATGACATACTTACGAGTTATATATATATTTTACGTGCATTTACATATATATTGAATAATTTTTAATATTATTTAATTAAGTATTAATAAACGATTTCGTTCTTACGATCACTGATTGTCGATGATTAATGGTCAATGATTAACATTCGATCCGTCCGTGTTGAACTTTTGTGCTGTGTCCGCACTGCTGAAGAACGGAGCAATTTGGAGGATGAGAAACAGATCTGACGGTTGGGAGAAGGGGGAGTATGGTAAGGAGCGGTGGAGTATTAGATGAGTTAACGAAAGTGATTTTGGCGTCGGATCCTAGTTTGTCTCATTTTCTTCCGGGTCAAGTAGTTTGTCCATTATTGGGTTGGTTGCAATGGATACCTCATCTCATGCTTGTCGCCTCCTTTTAGTAAAAAAATGTGATAAATTTAATTATAACAAAATTAAAATTTATTTTCAACTATATAAGCAATATGATAAATTTACTTCATCATGACAAAATTTTAATTTGTTTTCGACAATAAGCATTTTTTTTTCCAGTGGATTCGATGAGTTTGAACATGAAGAATTACACTTTCTTTAAAATAGTAAAAAATGTATCTTATAGCCTGTCTGTTTCTAATTTTTTAGCTCATTTTAATAAATTTTCCTACCGCTGTAAATCTAAGCAGCCCCCCCTTTTTTTAACTTTTTATCTCACGATGGGACCCACGTGTTGGAAAAAAGGGTAGAAAAATTAATTCTTGTTGACAATTAATGGGAAACAAACGGGGGCTTAATTTGTAAAGAATATGCATATCGAATATAGCAATTTGGTATTGTATTTGCTCCTTTTCTATAGTTAATGAGTGATCCTCTTCATTGTCTCAATTACTTTATTTTATCGTGTTAGTTCGATCTTTATCAATTGATGATCGACTCTTCACTAGACAAGTTGGGTTTTTAAAGAACACGACTCGATTAGTAGTGAATTGAAATTCTCGTAGAAACTTGATCTTAATCAATTTGTAACGTGAGTCATAACGAGTCTCACCACATTAGTTCGAGGAGTCCATTATATCACATCACAATGCTTCATCATTTTTTAAAGTCGAAAATAAAAAATCGTTACCGTTCTAACTTGATTGCCAAAAAGTATCGAGGAGCACTTCTCTCATATTGTTTTTGTAGGTGTCCAAAGCTCAAAACCTAGAAGTCAAGTTCACCGTGACAGTGAGATCAAGACTACAAACAATTTTTATTAATCCCCTAAACTATGGAAATGTGGCACTTGCCCTAATATAAGAACTGGGCAATTATAGTGGATTAAATGTGATTTATCTTCCGGGAAAATTTCACAACTACAAATGAAGAGATTAGGATGGATATACTATATACTAAAAAATAAAATAAGATTAGAAATGAGAATGCACGTAGTATTTTGTCGTTGGCGATGATATATTAACTTTATTCTTTCTAGAGACATAACAGCAAAAATGAACTAACAGACCTTAAATCTAACGAGGTTAAAACGTAATATTGACAATAAATTCTGCACGAACTTTATGTGTTTCAATTTCTGTTCCAATACTATTTTAGTCGAAATGACTTGATACTCATTTCATATAATGTAAGAATTGGGGTTAATTTAATCAATGGCCACTTGACTTTGCTATGCTTACTACTTGCTCATCGACCTTTAAAAAATTTTTCGTTGCTCACTGAATTTTACTATATGTTACACCTTGCTCAATGAAATTTAAAAGTTTACTTGTGCAGAACATTTTTACATGTAATAATTATGAAAATGATACGGGTGATAAATGGAAAACTTTATTCAAATATGAGTGAGCAACGAGTAATCTTTTAAATTTTGTTGAGCAAATAGTAACATATAACAAAATTTAGTGAGCAAAGAGTAACACTTTGAATTTCAATGAGCATGTAGTAATCTATAGCAAAATTCAGGGAAGATTGATTAAATTAATTCATACACATTTCGTGAGACCTATAAGTATCACCATCTTATCCATCATTAATTACTATCTATTTATAATTTAAACTATTTATAAACAACTCCCACGGATAACAATTCTTTACCATTTTTCTGCAACTTTCTCAGCCCACTCGAGGTGTCAAAAATCAACAAATTGACCTTGAAGAGAAGGAAGCCTACCTATTCCACAGAAGAGGAAATGGTTCATTATAACTCATGAACTTGTGGTAACTAACCAGAACCTATCATTCAGCACGGGAAGTGAAAAACTGATTGTGCTGAAACTCGATTAGCATATTTCACCATAGAGAAATAAATAAAAGTTATGGCACAAGAAGTATGACGCTACAGTTGCTTTACAAAGATACAAGACGCTGATATTCTTCACTTTCCAGCTTCAGAAAATAAATCCCCTAGTACTTTTATCGTGGCCTTCAGCCTCTTTTCTTTCGCTTTAACAAATGTAGATTTATACTTTTGTTGGCATGCTTTTATGACACAACAAACGTGAGGATCATCTCTCGGTATCTTGCTTAGCATATTTGCTGCAGATTTCTGGTCTCCGGAAGCCAAAAGAGCCTGATACATCCTGCAAAATTTTAACAATCGAAACAGATTAAGCACGTAACTTGTCTTAAACCTATAAAGTACAATGTCAAAATCCTTGTATTCAATTTTAAAGCAAAAACCAAGCATACTAAGTTCCATATCCTAATATCTACACAACTAGAACTCCGAAGATTCATCGCCAGTTCTTGTTTTCAGTTATTCCTTGAAATCAAACCTATTTCCTCAATATCTACCAAATATAGAGGCAAAAACTGGAATTATCACATCATGAATACCCGAATAAGACATTAAAGCTCCAATCTCCCCCTCACACATGCAAGTGCAGACTTATGAAATTGAACCTAGGCAAAAAATCTGCTATTGTAAGGAGCAGACCAGCTCATGCAGACAAGTATTTATGTACTTCCAAAGGTCTCCCAATGCCTACCCAAAGGCAGCAAACCACGTTGTGCATGGTATGTGTTGAATATACGCCCAGAAAAGCAGCTAGTCTCAAACCAACAGCTAGAAGACTAATTTAGTACAAATGTTGTTACAATATAATAATCACATTAAAGGCGGAGACATGCCAGCATCATGCAAAAGCGTAGCACAGAACTTAGCCCTGCCCATTTGATCAACAGAAGTGGATGTCCATTCTCCAGACTTGAATGATAAAATGGGATGTGTGTTTGTGTGTGTTAAGAGTGACAAAGGAGCAGTTGCAAGACTTGTAACTAGGAAAAATTAGGGACAGTGAGAGAAACTAAACTACTGTCAATTTTTAGATTGATAGAGCACAACAGCAGACTAGTAGGAATAAAGGTTCTAAGCATAGTCATCATGGCCAGCCAGAGCACCGAGTCACTAGGTTCATGGATCAGCTGGTTGGTCATTGGTAGGACTGCACATTTAGAGAAAAAATATTTTAAACAGAAAATAAATATACCTATAAATTCAAAATTAGGATATGGCATAAAATAAAATTAGCATAGTAATAAAAAGACGATAAGAGCTCAAGCATTTTCTCCTTCTACAAATCTAATCAAATATATATCAACTGGTTTTATTCTTATTTCATGCTCCATTAGTATTTTATTCACTTACTGGTATTAATACTTATACTTTTGAATTTCTTTTGTCATTTATTATGGTTTTAAATTTGACAGTAAAAGATAGATTAAGAATTAAGGGTCTAAAATAAGAATTTGCTTTCATTTAGCACTTCAAGTTTTTTCATTACAAACTCAGTATTGGTGTTCCTTCCTTGTCAATCCATTTCATTATGATGATAAGGTGTTCTAATAAAAGATACGGTACATTTTGTGGTTTTAGATTTAAACTTGATTTTGTGCGATGTGCTTCTTTTCATATTTAAATAACTAGTAATGTGTTTCCTCAAGATTTTGTACTTGGTGAATCTAATACTCATCTACATCTACAATACATAGAAAGTGTGGATGCTTGAGAAACATTTAGTTTAAACTTTTGCCCTTATATTTTTCGGTCATTTGTCAACGATGTCCGTAGTCAATCTTCTTAATCTGACTTCATTTTGTACTAATAGCATTATAATATATAAAGTATCTTCAAAATTACATTCCTTTAATTAATTAATTCATTTATCCATCTATAAATATATAAATAATTGAAATTTTCTCATTAACATAAAAAAGTAAGATGAAAAGACGTACTTGAATGCAATGAATCTCGCCCAATTTTTTCTACATAATACTCTCCATTTCATTTCCTATACTTACCTTCTCCAACCCCATTGTCTTCTCACTCTCTTCTTCCAAAAAATTTAGGTAACTGTCAGGGAATTGTATGTTTCTGTTTCTTAAAATTGTCAAGGGAATAGAATTTAGAACTAGCTAAAAGGTTTCAAGTTTCCCCCACTAATTTTTATGGTTTCCGATCATCACCTTTTGGCTTTCACAGGGCTATTAGAAGAGAGTTTCATGTCTCCAATGATACAAAATCTAATTAAATATGTTTACTTGGATTTTTGGCAAACCAAGGCAAGAGACTAAAGATGTCACTACTTTCGACAAATTAAATTAGGTACAACTCTTTGCCCATGCTTTGCTCATATTTTTTCAAAAACTCATTTTTTCAGAACTTATTTTCAATCACATTTTTCCATAAAACAATTTTACACGTAAATCGAAATCGTTTCCTTATTTTTCAACCACACATTTTCCAAAAAATCATTATTTCAAAATACATTTTCTTACAAAAATGGGGCTCAAACAAAGGCTTTATATTTTGTGATTTTGAATATTGTCGACGAATATAAAATTATGCATCATTTTCACGTTCTATTTTGGCGCGTGCACACACACACATACACATATATTCAAACATATCAAATAAAAATTTTGTTACGTCAAAGTAGGAATGTTATAGTGTATTGTGAAGTTGCCACTTACAATAAAGCAAAAAGGATAGAAATTAAATTTTATGTATTTACAATTTACGTATGCAAGTTGTTTTTTACATGAAATACATTCGTAGAAGTGGTAGAGTTTTGCAATTTTTAGACATGCTTGATCTTTGATAATTTGATATTTTCAGTTCTTCATCCCCGAGGTAAATTCTTTTTTGTAATTTCACTTGGTATTTGATTCTCCATTTCTATCTTTCGTGTGGAATCTAGAAATCAAGGTTTAAGATTCTCATTGAGCAAATTACAGACTCTATATAAGTTAATTTTCTTTTCTTTTTATCTCCTTGCTGAGGAAAATTCATTTCCTTTCTTCTATTTGAATTTTTTAATTAATGTATTGATTTCGGATAGAATGCCTCTCATTATAAGGATTCCATAAATATAAAGATACCATTAACATCCCCCTCAAATTGATACTGGTCGATCAAGAAGTATCAATTTGTTTACAAGAAACTGATGACGATGTTGAGTCACGGCCTTTGTAAAACGTCAACTATTTGGAGGGTAGTGGAAATATGAGGAGAAATGACATGAGTATCCAAGGCCTCCCGAATAGAATGACAATCCACCTCAATGTGTTTCATACGCTCATAGTAAACCGGATTAGCAATATTCTTTATAGCACTTGTGTTATCAGCATGGAGAGAGGTAGGTGTAGACTATGGAAAACAAATCTCAGTCAGAAGGCCACAAAGCTAGACAATCTCGAAACAAGCAGCAGACATTGCACAATTTTCAGATTCAGCAGACGATTTAGAAATGCAAGCCTGTTTCTTACTCTTCTAGGAGATCAGAGAATCATTAAGAAACATGCACCGACCATTGACGAACCTCCGAGCGTCTAGACATCCAGTCCAATCTGCATCTCTGTAAGCAGTAAGACGAAGAGGAGTCCCTGCAGAAAAAAATACACCACGACTAGGTGTGCCTCGAAGATAGCGAATGATACAGCGAACCAATAGCAAAATGAAGATGACAAAGACTTTGTATGAACTGGCTAACCTACTGGACCGCAAAACAAATATCCAATCAAGTAATAGTCAGATAATTCAAACTCCCCACTAACTGGCAATACACAGTAGGATCAGATAGAAGTTCATCTTCGTCGTTACGAAACTTTGTATTAACTTTCATAGAAGTATCTACAACGGATGAATCTTGAAGATCAACCAGTATAATCAAATCATGTGTGTACTTATGTTGATTTGAGAAGATATCAAGGATAATAGAAGTCTTGCAAAAAAAAAGAAAAAAAGGATCATATCTACTTTTCTTGAAATGAAAACTGGAGTAGGGTAGTTCGAAACTTGTCAAACTAGGACCGTGGAGCCTCTTTCACCCCATATAATGAACGCTTCAACTTATAAATGTACGAGGAATGAGCGACAGTCAAACCGGAGGAAATTCCATGTAAATATCCTTTGTGATCACCATGAAGAAAAGGCATTTTGACATCCATTTGATGGAGTGGCCAACCCCGTGAAGCAGCAATAGAAATAAAATTTCGTACGATAGTCATTTTGACAATCGGACCAAAAGTCTCTTCATCGTCCATCCCATACTCTTATCTGTTACCAAGGGCTGCCAACCGTGCCTTATAACAATCAAAGTCCTATCAGAACGGAGTTTAATCGAATAAATCCACTTACAATCATTAGCATTAATATTAGCACCACAAGAAACAACATCCTAAGTATGATTGTCTTCGAGAGCTCTAAGTGCATCTACCATGGTCTCCCGCCAACATACATGCTGAACAATCCTGGAATAACATGAAGGAATAGGGATATAGGACAAAGTAGCATGGAGAGATGTGTGAGAAAAATCATATCGATCAGAAGGATGAGAGATTCTAGTAAAGCAACAAGGGATGGTGCCAGAATCCAGATCATCCATTGAAAATACCGCCTCAAATGGTTGATCCTCAACAAAAGGGATAGTTAGGACAAGTTCAGATGGCGAGTCAGTTAGGAAGGGGCTAAGTCGGTTGTCGTCGTTCATACACCAATCCAGGTTTAAATTGTCCAGGGGTAGAAGTCGGAAAGGCATGTATCTCAGGCAAAGATTCAACATAAGTAGAAAAAAATATTGATTTTCAAAGAAAACATGATGAGATATCAGATATGAAATCTGTTAGAAATAGCTCATTGCAAACATAACCTTTGAGAAATACTACAACCCATGGATACACATCCAACAGATTGAGCAGATAATTTATTGCGTTCATGAGATGGCAAATGTACAAAACACACGCAACCAAAGGTATGCATATCAAGACAGTGAGGATCAAAACTCAACACACTAGAAAGCAATCTATTAATTAAATAAACCGTTGTAGAAAATGCTTCGACCCAAAATTTTGGGAGAACGGAAGATTCAAGCAATAATGTGCGAACCACATCTAACACATGTCGATTCTTACGTTCGACAACACCATTTTGCTAATGTGTACAAGAATAAGAGCGCTGAGAATCAATGCCTTTAGTCGGAAGAAATGTATGAAAGTCACAAGACATAAATTTACCCCCTGAATTAGATCGTAAAACCTTAATGCTAGAAGAAAATTGATTTTCAACATAGCCAACAAATTGTTGAAAGACGAAAAAACCTCAAATTTAGATCGAAGAAAATAAATATAAGTATACTTACTATAATCATAATAAACATGACAAAGTATTATAATGAGCATAAGAGACAACATGAGATATACCCTAGACGTCACTGTGAATCAAATCAAAATAGTGTTCAGAATGACTACAATGAGATGGAAAAGGAAGGGGTCTACTCTTGCCCAGTTTACAAGTTGAGCAATCAAAGGAATTAGCTGAAAAATTAATTTATTTCCCAACAAACCTCAAAATTATTAGTGCTCCAAATTTTATATTAATGTCCATATCTGGTCAAGACTCTTTTCAACAGTAGTTTCTTTCAGTTATGTAAGAATTAGTGTTTGCGTCAATTAAAGAATTTTGTTCAATGAATTTTGTTTTTTAATACACATTGGGTGGATCTATATTCTTCACTTTGATGCATGTTTTGTGTTTTTACTTGAAATAATATATTTTCCAATAATTTGGTGTGATTATTTTTACTATGGTTTACGTATTTGCAGATTATATGAATGTTTTGGTTTATTTTGTGTAAATGAGTTTCTTTTTTTCCTTTTTTTAATTTGCATTTTCTACCAAAGTATTTCTTTTTACATTTTATTATTACAATACCACGTGCAATTCACGTTTTCTTAACTAGTATATAGTATGTATCCATATAATTTCATTTTCAATATTTTGTGAATGTACATTGGAAAATATATATAATTAATCAGGGAAGACCAAAGAACTCACATATTAGGTCACATAAAAAGAGCATTACGCAATAAATCAACAAGTTAATATTTCAGGTAGAGCATTAAACACAATTAGTGTTCTCCAACTTTGAGTTCTCAATGATCAACACTCTTGCTTACCTCGTCTGCACCCGCACTACAAGTCGCTAAGTCAATATTCCCTTTTCTTTGAAGTTTGTTCCCCAGGTGGAACAATATTCTGAAGTTGTATAGCGATCTATATGGAAGGGGAGACCTCAAGTATCTCAATTGAACTGGCTTAGCCATGCCCTAATCCCAGCCCCAACTTGGATCTACTATACTATGGAAAAAACCCATTGCCGATTTAACATTCCAGATGAGGGATACTTGCATAAGAATTTCTCATATTCAGAGTGAGATTCTGACCCAAATATTCTGCATCCCACGTCCTGAGAGAGATCTGTAACACTCATGGACATTTGTTTTGCAGAAACAGTGACAATTATAAATTCTAACAAGGATAGCACAAAACGCCATAGGGAATTTGACTCCATAACACAAGGAGTTCATGTGGAAAATAAATTAGATAGTATTTGGAAGATTCCAAGCCAAATGTCGAGCATTTCACACCTCAGAGAGAAGCTCTGTCGCACTCATAACTCATTATTAAGTTTCTTTGCCCAAAATTCGACGGTTTTAAATCCTAATTAGGAGATAACAGGAAGAACGCAATGTTAAACTCCAGTAGCATACTGCTAAGACATAATAATATATTTGTGTTTGCAGTCAGTGGTCCTAGTGTTGCTATAGCAAAAAATTCGGCAGTTACCATAACTTCTGATTCTTCAAGTAGAACGCCTGGAACTTGGTGTCTTTGGTTTTATTTGGTAATTGCAACAATATTGCAACAAAAGATGGAAACTGGAAAATGTATTTTTTTCATTGCAAAGGTGGGTGTTAATTCACCTCCGCTTGGCCATTTAATGGTAATGGTGCAAGAGGACCCATAAAATAAAGTATTCAATTAAAAAGATGAAACAAAAGGATAGCGCGTACCAAAAGGAGAATCTAAATAATAATATCAAGAATTCAAAACGGTATTTACCTGAGGTAACTCAAAATATTGTAAGGAAGACCTGCCTTCTCATATTCTTTCCAGATCAGAAAGGAAGTCTTGGTATCCTTGGCATTGACACAGGCACCGAGGAGAAAATCCAGACTTTTTCTTGAAGGGCAAACACCAAGTTCGGTCTTGATAGCTTTTAGCAAACTCAGACCAAATTGCATCTCTGTTGCCTCTTTCTCCGCAATTAAGCTAAATACCTACTTCAAATGCTTAAAACACATCAGAAGACGACATGCAATCAAGTTGCAAGAACATCCACAAAATTATTCCTAGTCTAGAATTTCCAGCAATAAACAGAAAAGGAAGATCTGGAGTTTCATAAACTAGAGCATATGAACTATTTGATTTCTCACTGAACGAAAGAGGAAGAAAAAAGTCAAAACCTCATCAAACAGAGCTTCTGTGGCAAGTTCAGCATTGTCAAAATTATGCTTGAGTTGCTTGAGCAAATCCACAATAGGTCTAAAGCAAAGAAAGGACAAATATAACCAAGTAGATTTATTAAAAGTAAATTTTACAAAAGCAGTAATTAAGTGTTGAGAACCTTAAATGCTCGTGTTGAACACAGTATGAAATGACCATGAAGCAGGTATCAACCCAGTAATGTGAATCATTTAATTCCTCAAGTAGCTGGAGCAGCCTATCCAACTCTCCTTCGGATTTAAGATGTTCCTGAGAGATAATTAAGATCGTCAAAATATAAGAGGTCGAGAAAAATGAGAATTGATTCCACACAATGCTCCA
The DNA here is from genome assembly GCA_903798315.1 of Fraxinus greggii. Taxonomy (NCBI): domain Eukaryota; kingdom Viridiplantae; phylum Streptophyta; class Magnoliopsida; order Lamiales; family Oleaceae; genus Fraxinus; species Fraxinus greggii. The sequence continues at coordinate 1,375 of CAIGRK010021391.1, read as the reverse complement.
AACTAACTTACGACAAGACGTCCGATTGCTTTCGGCTGCAGGTTGGATCCAGCTTCTTTGATTCCTTCATACATTTCAAAGGCATCAGATAATTGCCCATGTGAAGCAAGGGCCGAGACAAGCGCGCTCTTGATTTCATTTAAGCTCTTCACTGGTATTCTCTCATCTAACAGAACCTGCACATAATGACATTGTCAATATAGCAGCAGAGATACTGCTGTTACCTTGGCAGCGTTCCCTGGCTTTCGCCTACAAACTAGATCCATAATTTTTCGTTGCAGAAGGGGAAGTCGAAGATAAAATCGCAGGGATCTTTTGATTTAGAAAAAAGTAACTGAAGCAGCACCAATGAGAATCCAATTTTACCTGTTTAGCCTTTTCAAACTGTCCACAGGCTGCATAAGCATTTATAAGGGCCATAAAAACAAACTTCGTGGGTTGAACTCCAGATTTGCGCATTTCATTATAAAACTACAAGCAGAAAATAAACTAACAACAGTTAGTATGGATGTCAAAAAGCTGACCACGAATATGTAGATTATGCAAACGGCAGCAAAATTGATTGGACTACAATTATGCAAACGGCAGCAAAATTGATTGTCCTGTAGTCCAATCATCACCACAAAAGAACGCAACAAGCATTTTTATCATCTTATCTGACCTAGTCTCCCCTCAGAATAAAATCTTGACAAACTATTTTATGGATAAAGTGTGCTGTAGTCTTATCACCAAGGTTTTCGTCTTTTTGACCAGTATCTGCATATTTTACAGAACTGCTTAATTTTAATTGATTCATCAATATCAAGAGACATAGCGTGGATACCAAATTCAAACGAGCTTCAGATTGCCTCTGACATAGCTCATGAACCTCACAAGTTTTTGTAGTTTCCAAGACATAATTATTTTGGCCAAACATAGTTCTAAAAGAACCTTGTTTATATCATCCTCAGAGTTACTGCTGCTTATAAGATAGCTGAAAGTTGCAGAGTCTGGTTTTACATCTGCCTCTTCCATTTTTTTGAGAACACGTCGTCCACTGCAAGTGTTCTTCTGCAGAATTCAGCCACATAGCAGGTCAAAAAAATATATGCATAAAACAATATGCAAATTAAATCACCTCAAGTGAATTCCAGGTAATCTACTACATAGCATCCTCATAATCATTAACAAGTAAAAAAGTGTGAATTGGTTCTGCAAAAAATGTTACAAGAGCAGAATCATTGTTGTGAATATGATTTGAATAAACTATTGCTTAAAAAATGGACACCATTCGGCATAAATATCAAGTTTTACAGGACATGAAAATATTTAGCCAAGGGCAACAATTAATTTCAGAGGAAATGAGTGGAAGGATTTCAGACAACGTTCATGTGAG